>JASDQU010753423.1:2166-25308 GCA_032191745.1 Picea mariana | reverse complement strand
AATCCTTCTTATCTAAGTTAGTAAGTAAATTTAAAAGTTAGATCTAGAGTTCATATTTTAATTTTATCATCTTAAACTAGATCTAGCTCAAGAAACGTCAATTTTAGCAAATAATTTACTTCGAAATTTTTAGAGGCTAAAGGTTGACTTGTTTCAAAGATATTTAAGTTCTATACTTGACAATTAAAGTGACTTTACATTTCTGTTTTAAAGCAACATAAAAAGACCCTAAGGAGACAAGCTCTTTAGCTTGCTCTTCTTAGTTCATTTTTTGCTCATTTTATGCTAGTTTACTTAGTCAATTTTGGGGGTTTCCTACTATTAACCCAAGACACTTCGAAAGTATTTTTGGGAATATTTTGTCATTGTTTGTTTTCTTTTTTGCATAGGTTGATGAACATATAAGAGGAATTTATGTCCGTTTTGGGCGGATTTGGAGCATCCGGGACCCTTGGAAGGCACTCCTATTCTTCAATAAGTATTTTTTAAACATTCTAAAGACTTGTGCCCCCCTAATGAATGGTCACAAGTCACTCCAACAAAGATTTGTGCAAGTTATTTAATAAAATCAGTGGGGCTACAAGCTCTCACTCTTCATCCCCCATGGGGGAACGATGTTTTCTGTGATTGTCTAAATTTTTGCAATTTTAGCTTAGATTCAATTTTCATAACTAAGGACAAGCTAAAAGTAATATTTCAACTCATCACAAAGCACTATAATATCACATAAAGTTAAATCAATCTAGATTGTATTTCCTTTTGCAAAGTAGAACACTAATTTCTAGATTAGTTTTACTTCTTGCAATTTTAAGTTGGCAAATACACCACCCCCTCAGCTACTTGAAAGAGGCCTGGTTAGTGTGGATTAGTAATTAGTCTCACATTTCAATTTCAGTTATTTATTTCCTTGTTTAAAATAAACAAATTCCCCTCATCTCTAAGTGTGGTTCCTGACCCTTCCAGCTGCGAGCTAGTCTCGATCTGCTGGAAGTAAGTTTCATACATGCTGTGTTGGTCAGTGGTTGATAGATTAATTAAGAAAATATCTAAGTGGTATCATTTGTCTAAGACCTCTACCCTGGGTGTCGTGTGTCAAATCACCTGACAACTCACCTTGTTGGATCTACGACACACCTGGTTGATAAATTTTAGATTGGTGAATGATACATAAGGAGGCCCAAACCATTTCATTAACTCAACATCAATTTATCCTAATAAAACACATGAACTACATTGTCCACGATTCACTTTAAGGCACTGGTCTCATTTTACACTCAGAAAATCCACAGGCTTATTTTATATATTGGTTATCTTCTTTGAAGCAAATTTTAATTTCACTTGCATATAACAAATGTACCTAAGTATCCTTTTATGAAAGTATATGCTTGATGTTATATCGTGGATGAACAATTGGTTTATGTGTATTTCAATTTATGGTTGATTGTTGAAGGAAAAGGATAAACCCCTAGATTTAATTTCTTGTACTTAGCTTAGTTCAAAGCCTTAGTATATTTGTTAGGGACTACCCCCCTTGGCTTCGCTAGGAGTTGGACTAGATGGAGGAGTTGAGTATTAGGTGACAACGCCTTAACTCTCACTTGCCCCCAAGGACACATCGAGTGGATTGAATTATTTCTTCCACGTCTTCCAGGTGTGTATAAGGTGACAACATTTTGGCGCCGTCGCCGGGGATACATCTTTCTATTCCTGGAATATGACTTTTGTTTTCTTTTTTGCCTTTTTGCTTTGTTTGATGCTTCTTGTTTACTTAGAATAAACTTGATCATCTGGTGACTCCACTTCAAAAATAATTTAACAAAGTTTTCTGCAAAGAGGAACTCACGGTTTGCTTAGCTTCATCCTTGAACCCGAAGGTGTTTTTGGAGGAGGCTTGCTAAGATTTTTTCTCAACAGGATCCTTGTTAATTTTTAGGTCCTAGTCCATTTCTGATAGAATCTTTTCTCTTTACTTTCTAATTAATAAATCTAGCTTAGAAATGGATGATCTTTATAAACCTATTTATATTTCTGCAATCATTGGTTATCCACATGTGATTCAAGAAAAAGCAATTAAAAATTTGCCTTGTTTTCAAAATAATAATATTATTGATGCTAGACGTCATGTTAAGAAGGTTTCCCTTTTCTTTAATAAATGGTGTTGTAATGCCTTATATGAATATGTGGGAATGAAATTGTTTATCTTATCTTTTGATGATGATGATCTTGATTGGTTTTCAGAACTTAAAGATAAACAGGTTAGAACTTACAATGAGTTGATTGATGCTTTTATGGAAAACTGAAAGGAGGACTCTCCAAATATAAATACAGTCAATTCCGATATTAAGAATGATGCTTCACCTGATCCTAATCAAAAGTTTAAAGAAGTCATTCAGGCCATAGAATTTGTCTATGCGAAGCAATTGAAGGCCATGAAAGTTCACCTTGCAGAGGTAGAAGCTTGCATCAAGTATTCAGACCATATAGAGCCAGAGCTTCACAGTGAACAAGAAAAGGAATTTCACTTGGAAATTATAGAAGAGCCTATATACGAGTCATTAACTAGTCACGAGGAAACAAAGGATTTTGAGTTGGAAATGATTGAATATCCAAATAATTCAAATCCCCACCCTCCTCCTGAGGAATCCATCTCCTCAGAGAAGATATTAGATAGTTATGATGAACCTGAAACGAGCAGTGAAGCAGAGGTCTTGACAGTCCCAGTTCCAATCTCTCATCTGTCAGAAGAATCAATAATAGATAATGGGAAAGTGGAAGACAACTCCAGTTTTTTAGTGTCAGATCATTATGAGCAGTGGTTGGGCTTCCACCATGACAATCCAATGCAGAAATTCATCAAAACTTTACAAGGCTTGCCAGACTTCAATGTTTGGCTTAATAAACAAATGAACATGTTTCTTGTGTGGTCTGATCCTAAGAAAAGAGCCAAGTTGATAAAACTTGGAAAATGATCTTCAACGAGTCATCCCGGACATGGATTTTTCAGACATCTGAGATTTTATTTCATCCATGACATGGCTATTACATATGTTTTCTACTTCAGCCAGTTGGATAATGAGAAAGTCAAAACCACTAGTGAGCATAAATTTTTTCAGGTTTTCTTCAGTAATGTCATTTGATGCCATGGGGCATCCTTTGTAATGTATCTCTAACCCTCTTCTCCACATTTTAAATTTCATTTATGTTCACTTTCTTCTTTTATACTTTATGTATAGTAGTTCATATTCATTTTTGTATTATATTTTGTATTTACATGTATAATAATTGTGCAATTTCAATTTACACTTGGTCTTCATATACATGTGTCGCTTATGTTGTTTTTGGAAAGATGTTTGTGATGTAGGGATAGATTCTGGATTTTCGCATGCTCTTTTTTTTTTCTTAAAGGTCAAACACACATCCCCATATGGAGCCAATGTTATCCACCAAGCTGTACTAGGATAGATTTCCAGCGAACCACCAAAGATTGAACATTTTCATGTTCAAAATTCAGAGTTCAGAAGTTCAGTCGGTCATAAAGACCAACCTTTTTATTTACATTTCCATAAAAAAATTTGTAATAAGATATGTTGCATGATCAACTTGTAAAAGGTCTTAACCACCTTAATTCCTAAGCGTGAGTTATACTCTAGAGTGTTTTTTTACTTACTAATTATATTTTTACCGTTTTCAAGCAACTTATAATTTATGAGTTTTTTCACTCAATTCCTCCAGATCTAGAGTATACGCCCATGGTTAGGCTTGAGCATTGATATAAGCCCAGTGTCTAATGTATATTACCATTCTAAACATACTCCTAGAGTCTTATGGAAATGTGTTAAGTCCCCCTTAGTTTTTTTTTAATTTTTTCAGTTAATTAAAAATTTGCCGCAATTCGGCAATTTTTAATTAAAAACTAAAGATGTATTAAAAAAGTGGTACTAGGGGACTTAATATGCTATCGGGGTGCTCATTTTTGGACCTAGAGTACCCATATTACCTAAGTACCCACTTGATTGAGCAAAAATAGTGATTTTAATCACTTAAAAAACATTTTTGCTTATAAAACCCAAAAAAGATGAAAAAAATAAAAAAATCAACAAAAACAAAAATCAAGGAAACAGGTGGAGACATGTTGGAGACAAATAGAACTCCAAAAATCTATGTGGAAGCAAGTAGATGACTCTCATTGGTCAAAGGGATAAAGTGGGCATGATTTAATTTGATTTTGAGCATGTGCCAAAAGAGAGGTGTGCCCCTCTTGAGAGGCAACGCATTCCCATGAGGGCAACCAACCTCTTGGGAGGTGGCACACTCACACTCCTCCATTTGTGGCACACTTGGCATTGATTGGGGCTGTGGGAGAGGTGGCAGCCCATACCTCACCACTTGGCTTCCCTCTCCTCACACTTGGTGCACCCTCCCTCTCCACATGGTGCACCCTCTTTCACTTGGCTTCTTCACTCTCTTGCTATATGTTGGAGCTAGCTCTCCCTTTATAATCAGATTTGGTCATGTAAAGTTATGCTGTTGTAATACACTCTCAGGATGTTAGAATAAAACTTGAAGACTTTGGAGGTCATTCTTGGTGTCTTGTGCCAATGTGTGGATGCCATTCTTCTTTGTGGATGTGTTGAGATTATGGTAAACTTCTTTTTTCTTGCAATTATATCTGTTATTAACCTTTAATGAGATATTAGTGAGCTTGCTTGCAATACTAGATCTTATATAGCATATTTAATCTATGATTTCATGTCATTCTTGCTTGAATTCATGTTTTCTAGATTGAATGTGTAGGAGGTAGATGCATCTACTTTTAACAGTTTCTTGTAAGATTTGTCTTAGGTTTACAGGATCTCTAATTTGGAGGAGTGGAAGACTCTAGCTTGAGCTTCTAACACTTCCAATTCTATCTAATCGGAAGGTTTCCCTTTTCAATACGTCAAGGAGACTCCATAGCCCAAAGTTGGCTTCATTCGGCATTCTTTCTCCCTTATCTTAAATTTTCTGAAAATCTAAATTTTGGTTACTAGTTGCTTACTTTATCCTAGATGTATATCAGATTTCAAAATCCTTCTTATCTAAGTTAGTAAGTAAATTTAAAAGTTAGATCTAGAGTTCATATTTTAATTTTATCATCTTAAACTAGATCTAGCTCAAGAAACGTCAATTTTAGCAAATAATTTACTTCGAAATTTTTAGAGGCTAATGGTTGACTTGTTTCAAATATCTTTAAGTTCTATTTTTGGCAATTAGAGTGACTTTATATTGTTGTTTTAAAACAACAGAAAAAGAACCTAAGGAGAAAAGCTCTTTAGCTTGCTCTTCTTAGTTCATTTTTTGCTCATTTTATGCTAGTTTACTTAGTCAATTTTGGGGCTTTCCTACTATTAATCCAAGAAACTTCCAAAGTGTGGACATCTTTTGTCATTGTTTGTTTGCTATTTTGTACAGGTTGATGAACAGATAAGAGGAATTTCTGTCTGTTTTGGGCAGATTTGGAGCATCCGGGACCCTCGGGGGTACCCCTCTTCTTCAATAAGTGTTTTGTAAACATTATAAAGACTTGTGACCCCCTTAATGAATGGTCACAAGTCACTTCCATAAATATTTGTGCAATTTATTTAATAAAATCAGTGGGGCTACAAGCTCTCACTCTTCATCCCCCCTGGGGGAACGATGTTTTCGGTGATTGCCTAAATTTTTTGCAATTTTAGCTTAGATTCAATTTTCATAACTAAGGAAAAGATAAAATTAATCTTCCAACTCATCACAAAGCACTATAATATCACATAAAAGTTAAATCAATCTAGATTAGATTTCCTTTTGCAAAGTAGAACACTAATTGCTAGATTAGTTTTGCTTCTTGCAATTTCAAGTTGGCAAATAAACCATCCCCTCAGCTCCTCGAAAGAGGCCTGGTCAGATTAGTAATTAGTCTCACATTTCAATTTCAGTTATTTATTTCCTTGTTTAAAATAAGCAAATTCCCCTCGGCTCTTAGTGTGGTTCCTGACCCTTCCAGTTGCAAGCTAGTCTCGATCTGCTAGAAGTAAGTTTCATACACAGTGAGTTGGTCAGTGGTTGATAGATTAATTAGGACAATCTCTAAGTGGTACCATTTGTGTAAGACCTCTACCCTGGGTGTCGTGTGTCAAATCACTTGGCAACTCGACTTGCTGGATCCACGTCACACCCGGTCGGTAAGTTTTAGATTGGTGAATGATACATAAGGAGGCTCAAACCATTTCATTAACTAAACATCAATTTATTCTAATAAAACACACGAACTGCATTTCCCACGATTCACTTTAAGGCACTGGTCTCATTTTACACTCAGCAAAGCCACATGCTTATTTTATATATTGGTTATCTTCTTTGAAGCAAATTTTAATTTCACTTGCATATACCAAACGTACCTAAGTATCCTTTTATGCAAGTATATGCTTGATGTTATATCATGGATGAACAATTGGTTTATGTGTATTTCAATTTATGGTTGATTGTTGAAGGAAAAGAATAAACTCCTAGATTTAATTTCTTGTACTTAGATTAGTTCAAAACCTTAGTATATTTGTTAGAGACTACCCCCCCTTGGCTTCGCTAGGAGTTGGCCTAGACGGAGGAGTTAAGGATTAGGTGACAACACCTTAATTCTCACTTGCCCCCAAGGACACATCGAGTGGATTGCAGATTTCTTCCACGTCTCCCAGGTGTGTATGCACCTCTCTTTTGGCACATGCTCAAAATCAAATTAAATCATGTCCACTTTATCCCTTTGACCAATGAGAGTCATCTAATTGCTGCCACATAGCCTTTTGGAGTTCTATTTGTCTCCAACATGTCTCCACATGTTTCCTTGATTTTTTCTTTTGTTGATTCTTTTTTTTTGACTTTTTTGGGTTTTATGAGCAAAAATGATTTTTAAGTGATTCAAATAACTATTTTTACTCAACCAAGTGGGTACTTAGGTAATATGGGTGATATAGGTACAAAAATGAGCACCCTAATGGCATATTAAGTCCCCTAGTACCACTTTTTAATACATCTTTATTTTTTAATTAAAGATTGCCGAATTGCGACAAATTTTTAATTAACTGAAAAAATTTAAAAAAACTTAAGGGGGACTTAACAAATTTCCATAAGAATTTAGGAGTATGTCTAGCATGGTAATATACATTAGAAACTAGGCTTAGATCCATGCTCAAGCCTAGCCATGGGCGTATACTCCAGCTCTAGAGGAGTTGAGTAAGAAAACTCATAAATTATAAATTGCCTGAAAACGACAAAAATATAATTAGTAAGTAAAAACAAACTCCAAAGTATAACTCACGCTTAGGACTTAAAGTGGCTATGACGTTTTGAAAGTTCATCATGCAACATCTCTTATTACAAATTTTTTTATGGAAATGTAAATAAAAAGGTTGGTCTTTATGACCGACTGAACTTCTAAACTCTAAATTTTGAACAT
This sequence comes from Picea mariana, assembly GCA_032191745.1. Classification (NCBI taxonomy): domain Eukaryota; kingdom Viridiplantae; phylum Streptophyta; class Pinopsida; order Pinales; family Pinaceae; genus Picea; species Picea mariana. The sequence goes on along the minus strand of JASDQU010753423.1, from coordinate 17,840 downwards.
TAAAATGTTCAATCTTTGGCGGCTCACTGGAAATCCATCCTAGTGCAACTTGGTGGATAACAAAACCAATTGAGCTAACCCATTGAGGTTTTCTTTTTAAACCCTCTCACGATTCTCCTTTTTTTCCCAAAATATCTGGATGGAGGTTAGCTAAAGTGTTAGCCACAATAACAATTAGTAATTTAGTGAGACTCAACTAGAAATGAACCTTAGCTAGACTATAACAAAAGCCTTGACATTGTACTTCACATTAACATATTGTTTTTCAATGGATTGAGCTAACCCACTAGGCTATATATATTCCTCAATCCCAAGGTTTATCTCAATTGGTTGGACCATTCACCAAAGGCATGCAGCTAATGGGGAAGTCATAGGTTCCAATCTAGTTGAGTCCCTTGGGGTTACTAACAATGCTTGTGGTTGGTGGCTGACACCATCCTCAATTTGGATATTCTAGGGAATAGGGGGAATCTTGCAAAGTCCCAAGGAATAGGGGGAATCTTGCAGAGTCCCAAGGGTTAACTCAATCACTTAGACCATCCCCCAAAGGCACGTTGCCAATGTGATTTGGATATTCTAGGGAATAGGGGGGATCTTGCAAAGTACCAAGGAATAGGGGGAATCTTGCAAAGTCCCAAGGGTTAACTCAATCACTTAGCCCATCCCCCAAAGGCATGTTGCCAATGGGTAGGTCAAAGGTTTCAATTTGGTCTAATCCCTCATGGTTACTAACAACGCTTGTGGCTAGTGGTTGACACCGTCCTCCCTCAAGGTTAGCTCAATCATTTGAACCATCCACCAAAGTCATGTGGCCAATGGGGAGGTTACAAGTTCCAATGTGATCGAGTCCCTCAAGTTTAACTGTGGCTCTTGTGGTGGTAGTTGATATCATTCTCCATCCAAATATTCTAAGAAAGAGGGAGGATCTTGCAAAATTTTTCTTTGAAATATATATATATATATATATATATATATATATATATATATATATATATTCAGAGGTCATATGTTCCAATTCAATGGAGTCTCTTAAGGTTACCAATGGCTCTTGTCAATGCTGATTGACACCATCCACCATCTTTATATTGTAGAGAAGAAGGGGAATCTTGTGATGTTTTCCTTATATATATATAATCCCAGTGTGTTAGTTCAATTAGTGTGAATGCACTATTTCTGAGTCACAGTTTTCCATGAGGTCTCCTGTTTTTGTCTCACTAGGTCTCCTTTGGTTGTCCACTATTATTGTGGTTGTTGGTTGAGCCACCTTACATCTATATATATCAAGGAAGATGGGGGGATCCACACAGAGACACACACATGCCACGTATATCGCAATTGGTTAGCTCAACGAGTGTTCACTAAGGTTGTTGGGCATTTGGATAGGTCCATGCCAGTGGGTGCTCGATTCAAATGCCCCTGTGTGAGGCACATTACTCTATGAAAATAGGTTTACTAGATATTCCATTCACAAAATTGGAGAAGCATCCAATGGGTTTTCCTACAAGGTTTTTCTTGGAATGTGTGTGTGTGTGTGGGGCACAACCATAATAAACATTGGTAACCCTAAAGGGCTTTAACCATTCTCATGCTTTGGATGGATTGTTCAACCAATTGGGGTTTATACATTCGTGGATGGTAGCTATTTCAAACCAGTCGACGTTGATCACAATACCTCACCCAACAAAGACATTGAATGAGGCACACAATAAAGGTACTGAGCTGGGGGAATTGATCCCAAAACCTCTTATATGAACATCAAATCACTTTACCACTCAAATTAACCCAAAAAAATATCCATTGAAATTCATAACACTAATGAGTTCTTCCTTCTCTTTAATAGATCCGTATTCGATTCCCATAGAAATGTTTCCAAAACTCATGTAATATGCATATCGAAGAAGGCTTCTCAAACCACTCGAATTTGCTAGTAATCTCGGTGTATGCAGTCCGATAGATTTCTTTGAATAATTCTTTGTGGAAAGCTGTCCCATGGATGAATTAGAGTCGACCTTAAATGATCTGTTCAAGTGCATGCCAATACCCTATTCTAGTACAACTCCATCAGATCTGATCATAGAGTGGATATCAATACCCTAAGTCACTCTGTTCAAGCCCATTTATACACAAATTTGGTTCTGCGAGGTCTAAATTGATCGATTAATATCACTTTGGCTACCATTTTGTTCATAGATATTATAGGGTTTTTCGTGTCAACCAGTGGATTGATTTGTTAATCAACAAATCAAGTTCAAGTTAATGATTTGTGGAGATTTAGAGCATAGATCTACGAGTTTTTATTGAGCACTAGGATGAATTTATCATTGAACATTTAACCGACAAATCTATCACTTGATAATTTTTTTGGATCGGCGGTGTGCACAGTCTACTCTGCGCAACACTGTTTCAAATATTGCGCACCAAAGAGGTTACATGACAAAGTTGTCAAGACCATTACGCAGTGCACAAACTGCTCAGTTTTTTGTGCGCTCTGAATACACACACTTAATGAAATGATTTATGAATGCAGAATAACTGTTACAACCCTAATTAATTCTTTAATTATCATAAATGGTAAAGATTAGTTTAATAAATATTAGTTTATTGAATTATTAAAATAGATTTATGGACACTCTATTATAATATAATTATTATTGGTAGTTGAACCAATTTATGGGAGGGATAAGGTGGTTGAGGGATTAATGAGGGGAAAGTGGTTGGACAAAGGATGGGGAGAAGGAAGATAAGGGGGAAGAGAGGACTCAGGAAGGGGATATTTTTTGGTTGAGTGATATTTTTGGTTTATGGAAGGGTGAGAAATTTGGAGAGGGAGAAGGAGAAGGGAGGAAATAGTTTGGGCTGCATCAGTTTTGCTTACAGTTTTATTGAGGACTCTCACATGGGCACGTGTTGCTGGAAATTTTGGGCTCGGATGCTAGGAAACCGTAAGGAATCTTTGGGATAGGGAGCCAGAGAAGATATTCCTAGTTGGATGGGAGGTTAATCAATTTGGGCATGATTCATCAGCTTCAGTTCAACATCAGGTTGAGCTTCAGTTCAACATCAGGTTGAGGTAAATACCTCATGCTCATTATGTTGTTGTTCATTATTATGTTGTTAGTTATGCTATGCTGTTGTTCATTATTATACCATTGAACATTATTTTTATCATGGAACAATAAATAAATAAATAAATTAGAAGGAATTTTTGTATTTGTATTTATATTTTTTTTAGGCTTTGTATGCAGAGGCCTTACACATGGTATCAGAGCCCTAGTTTAAAAAGTGGGGCCTAGGCCTACTAGGCTAAATGCTATGCCTTATGTTCCATAAACAAGCATGAAAACCTAGGCATGCAACCTTGAAACCCCTACATCCCTTTAACAACAAAAAATAACCTAGAAATGGAAAGAGTCCAAAACTGGAAATAACCTAAAAACTAAGCCAAAAAAAAAAGAAAACCTTAAGAATACCTAAGGAATGAAATGAATTACAGCAAAGAAATCATGCACTCTATCCAACATCTCATGTTTTCTGTAGTCTGTCCAACCCCCTATCCACCTGTTCCAACTCCACGCAACCTACAAGCCAAGCAAAACAACAACAACAAAAAATTTTAAGACTGGTTATAAATAAATAGACATATATATATGGAAATATTCTGAAGATTATACAAAAAAAAATATATGTATATAAAAAAAATAAAAACAAAAATTTATTGGAGTTATAATTCATCGAGGCCCAATCTCCAAGAATTCAAGAGAGGCCCAGATTACATTTTAGAAAGAATGAAGATGAAAGTTAAAAAAAAAAAACCGTTGCAATATTGCAATATAAAATCACTGACATGTTCTACATCTTTTACATTAGTTGTGAGAAAAGCTAAGAATATGAATACCACAAGAAACAGTACCTAAGAAACACTAATCCTAATCGACAATCCATTCCCATTACTAATGGCCATTATCACTCAAGCCGTTGAACTTTGAAATCACTTGATGGATTCTATCCATCCTTGACCCAAATATATACAGATGTTGGTTCTCCTTTACCTTGCTGGTTGCTTTGAGAAACTGATGGTTTACTCATGAAAAAGCTGTAAAGCATACATTGTGTAACCTAAAAGCCAAAGGCCAAAGAGATGCAACCGAGAGCTTAACCAACATCACCTCAGAAAGGATAAGCACCCATAACAAGTGCAAGGATGGAGCTCACAAGAGGTCAAAAGTTTAGAACTGAGGACCACCACACAAGGCCAACACAAATCCAATGACCATGCCCCAAGACAAGTCGAGAAAAGAGCCCATGGGTCACACACAACCCAGCGCCCAAGCATGAATCCCACATCCCAACGCTAGTTAGCTATGAGACTTACGTGCTAACCAACTGCGCCACCACCCGAAATGCGCATAAATTTCTTTTATTCCCTCCAACGCACAAACACAGGTCTGCTAAGGCCGATCCAAGCACCAAATGCAGGTCTGCACACAAGACAATTCATCGTGGAGGAGCCATGAGAAGTCCCATAGGTGGATAAATACACTTGGTTGAACATTACCCCGACCTCATCTCTCCCATGGTCACAACGGAGCACTTGGCATGAGAAATCCCACAGGTTGATAATATGCACAAGGCCCAACCTCAAGCTCCATATACGTCTGTGCCAAGTGTGTGCTAAGCTCCCAAGTATGAGTGCCATCCCATAGAAGGGAGGATCCCATAAGGAGCATATCATATGCAATCGAGTCCATGCAATATTGTCGAGACCATTGTTGGCGTTGTGTGAGAGCTCATCCGAGTGATTTATCATAGTTACACTTGATTGTGGTAATGATTCCTTGTTTAACCATTGTGAACAAATCTATGGCGTTGACTGGTGTTCTTACAAAGTCACACCATAACCATATGGTATTCTATCCAAGGGTTGTTCCAAAAGGGCCTCCCATCTTTCTTTTCACATCATAAGTTCCAGATGAGTTCCATGCGAGACGAAGCATGATTGGAGCACATTTATTCTTTGCAATAAGACCCCACAACTTCCTCTTGCATTTCTAGAAATATTTATGGTATTCTTCACTTACTATAGGATATAGCTTTCACATCTCGACCTCTTTGCAAGATCCCAACGCAATTAGAACTCAACTCCGCACACCAAGCTGAGAGGAAGCTCTGCGACCACAACCCCCTCTGAACGCTCTGCAACACAATGCGTCCAGCTGAGACCAGACACTAAGCCTCTGAGGAGGATACCCACAGTCCGCGTAGAGTGGAAGCCCAGGATAGCCTGTGGTGGGGGGGAGAAAACCTGACCATAGTTGCAGAATGGGAGAGGCGGCAGAGGAGGGAGCTTATGCGAAATTTTTTCTTAGTGTACAGTTTGAGAAATGAGAGCGGGGGGAGAAGGGAATGTGGGAAAGTATTCTTTAAATTTTAATTGTTTTTATTTAGTGTAAAATCTAATTATTTTAAAATTAATCAGAATAATTAGATTTAAAATGATTAATTTAAAATTTAAAATTTTATTTCAAACCATTGATACTAGTGATTAATTAATTAGTGATTAATTAACTAGTGACTACTTAATTAGAATGATTAATTAATTAAGTGAGTAATTAATATTAATAATTAAATACATATTTAATGATAAATGTTAATGATTAATTATGTTCAAGATCACATTGACTAGTTTTAAAAGAATTTTTTAAAGACTTAAACCATGATAAAGGGGAAGGGGGCTTCATGCGCGCTAAGAAGGTAAGTTAGAGAAATTGGCGAGTGTGGTACAATGATAGTGTAGCTAGCAAGGTAGAGATTTAGCAACTATTCTAAAAAAAGTTACCAAGATTAGAGGCTTTCGAACCCAATCTTTAGCCACTTACCCTAAAGAGAGCAACGTCTGTATATAGATAAGTAAAAAAAAATTACGCCTAACCCTATGTTTGTAAGTATAAGTTGAGTGAATATGAACTGCCTTAGACTGTTCCCTGACAAGCATTTGGTTTGATGCAGATTCAATTATATAGGATGGTTAGGACTCAGGGAAATCGAGGCTAAGGGGCATCGTTGCAAGGATCGCCAATGCTGGCACTGACACCACCATCGCTTGAATTAACTCTCATTTTGCACTCTTTGGAGGCTATTAATGAGACTTTAAAGGGGCATCAACTAGCAGGGGTTGAAGTGGAACCCCCACCATCTGGAGTGGGTAACCCTGAAGTGTTGAGGGATTTATAGGGAGGGCCTCCACCCGGGGACATCACTAGAGAACTGCAGAAGATCAAATTAATAGAGTTTGCTGGGGGTTGTGCTAGTGAACATGTGGTGGCATGGTTGGAAGGAATGACATGATATTTTTCCTTAAGAGACTATGATTCCACATCAAAGGCGCTAATAATGATCTTTGAGTTGAGGGACAGTGCCTTGAACTGGTGGGGCAACTTGGAGAAGCAGTTGCTCCTTACCCCAGACACCGTCTCATGGGAACTTTTTGAGGAAAGGTTCCAAAGGAAATATTTTCCGAATTACTATGAGGAACAATAGGTGGGAGCATTTCATGCTCTAGTACAGGGAAATAGGACCATGGAAGAGTATGAGATCAGGTTCATGGAGTTGGTAAAATATGTTTCGTACATGGATAATGATCAACGACAGACATAACGCTTTGTCTATGGGTTAAACCCTAAGATAAGAGCCATGTTACGGATGTGGAAACCATCGTCAGTAGCAGAAACAATTGAAAATGCAAGTTATGTAGAGGAACATATGAGCTTAAACAGAGGCATGAGATTGACCTTTCCATAGCATCCTCGATTCGTGGGGAAGGCCCCTAGGAACTTCTCCAAGGGAGGGAGCTCTAGGTCGCCTCCTTATGGTAATAGACTCGCACCTAGGACAATTGCTACAAGTATTTCAATGGAAGCAAGTGCAACATCCCACTAGTCACCAACGATGCAGGCAAGTCCACAACCTTCTTAGGGAGAAACAAGTAGGGACAGGGGCTCCAGGGGAAGGAACTCATTTCAGAGACCGTCACAGAGAAGTGCGTAGGTTCCATCTTGTGTTACATGTTGGGGATGTGGAGGAACCCATTGCCAACATGACTACCCAGAGTTGCAAGCAGGATTTGTGCATAGAGAAGTTAAGGTCCCGATTAGAAGAGCAAGTAGTAGCCACCATATTTATGCAGTGGTTAATAATCGCCAGGCAGAACATCAATCCACGGTGGTGGAGTCGTCAGGTATGCTAAATCATGTCAATGCTAAAATTTTATTTGATTCTGGTGCTACAGATAGTTTCATTTTACCATCTGCATTAGAAAAGTGTGGGTTTGTAGCCTACGAGCATGATGACTTTAAACAAGTCGAGATGGCTTCGGGGGAAAAACAAGCGGTAGGACCTAGCGTTGATAATTGTCTAGTAGACCTGGGAGTGTGTAATACTAGGTTGAAGGTATACGTCATTGCTCTAGGGATGTATGACTTAATCATTGGAATGGATTGGTTAGAAGCCCATCGAGCTATGGTAGATTGTTTAGCGAAAAGGGTGTTGTGTGTTGACGATGAAGGAAGGTTAGTAGAGATCCATGGTGTATGGAGGAAGGTGTCTCTACGCTTTATCTCGACCATGAAGGCTAAACGTTGCATGAGGCAAGGGTGTCGACTATATGTAGTGGAAGCAGTGAATGAAAGGAAAGGACCCTCCTTGGATCAGTACCTAGTATTGTCGGAGTTTAAGGATGTTTTTTCGAAAGAGTTTCAATGGTTACCTCCTGAGAGGGAGCTTCATTTTATTATTGAGATAAAACCTGGTGCAGAGCCAATTTCCATGAATCCGTATAGGATGACAACGGCCAAATTTTCTGAGTTGCATATGCAATTGAAAGAAATACTCGACTTAGGGATAATAAGGCCCAGTGTCTCGCCTTGGGGTGCACCAGTAATTTTTGTGAAGAAGAAGGATGGTTCCTTATGACTATGTATAGATTAAAGGGACTTGAACCATGCTACAGTGAAAAATAGGTACCCAATGCCATAGATAGATGATCTCTTTGATCAGATGAAAGGAGCAAAAATATTCTCAAAAATTGATTTTCGATCAGGGTATCACCAGTTAAGGATTAAGGAAGGAGATATTCCTAAAACTACATTTCAAACTCGATTTGGGCATTATGAGTTTGTTGTAGTACCTTTCAGTTTGACCAATGCGCCAATAGTATTCGTGAGCCTCATGAATGGTGTATTCCAAAAGTACTTAGACCGCTTTGTACAGGTCTTTATAGATGATAACCTCATCTATTCCAAGAATGAAAGAGAACATGAGGAACACTTGCGGGTGGNNNNGGGGATAGCAGGTTATTATCATAGATTTGTGGAAGGGTTCTCTAAAATAGAAAAACCCATAACCACTCTCCAATGCAAGGGGGTCAGGTATGAATGGACAGAAGAATGTGATAGTGCATTCATCGAGCTTAAGAGGTTACTAACCAGTGCACCAATTCTACGAGTGCAAGATATGGAAAAATACTTCACAGTTTGCACAAATGCCTAGAAGAAAGGGCTGGGGGTCATGCTAATGAAGGATGGAGGAGTGATAGAGTATGCGTTGAGGAAGTTGAAGCAACATGAAGAGCTTTATTCTACTCATGATTTGGATTTGGTAGCTGTAATGCTAACTCTGAAACTTTGGAGGCACTATCTACTGGGGCGAAATTTTGAGCTCAAAACAAACCATGAAAGTTTAAAACATCTTTTCACACAAAGGGATCTCAATGCCAAGCAGAGGTGATGGAGTGATTTTATGAGTGAGTACAATTTTGGTATTTCATACATCAAGGGAAAATAAAATGTGGTCGCGGATGACATGAGTAGGAGACCACGTGTCTTCTCCTTGGTACCCTTAAAAGTCAATCTGAGGGAGCGTGTGTTGACACAACTCCTTGGAGATAGTTGGTATTTAAAGGTTACTTCAACCCTCCAGAGTGGGAGGCAATTAGATCCAAAACATGAAGGATATATCCTTGAAGCAGATGGACTATTAAGATATCAAGGAAGGATGTGTTAGAAAAACAGGACCGTGGAGCAATAAAATAAAACAAATGTGGAATCAAAACACAAAAGATACACAATACAATAGATACAGATTTACGTGGTTCACCCAATGTGGGCTATGTCCACCAGAGAAATTTCCAGGTCCTTCCTTTATTATTATCCAACATATGAAGGGATACAACCTACAACAAACCCACTGTAACTTCCTCTTCTTTCTCTCACAGTCTCTTATCTCAGAATACAATATTCGCCATCAACCACAGTCGCAATACATTTCCCTCATAAAAGAGGGTTTCCTTCTAGGGCAAAAAACCCTAACATAATCTCTACCGTTAGATCCGCGACCTTATAATGAATGGTCCATATTTACAATGAAATTACAATATACATTTACAAGGCATTTTTTCCTTCGGGGGCTTCGCCCCCAAACCCCCCCTCTGCACTCCCTCACATGGAAGAGTGTACATACTTCTGGGGTGTAAATACTTCATGGGATATAAACACGGATGAAAGTAAAAGACCTCTGAATTAGGAAGATAATCAGGCTCCACAACCAACAGGATGTACATCCCCAAAGGTGGGGATATTCGAAGCATCATACTGAAGGAAGCCCATAGAGCACTTTATTGTGCGCATCTGGGTGTGAAGAAGATGTACACAAACATGAAGAATCTTTTCCTTTGGGTAGGCATGACGTGCGATGTAGTCCATTTCGTTGCTAAGTTCTTAGAGTGCCAACAAGTGAAAGCCGACCACCACCATCGACAGGTCTCCTACAATCACATGATGTCCCTATGTCAAAGTGAGAAGTCATTTCTATGGATTTTGTTGTGGGGTTGCCGCTCACATCGCATAAACACAATGCCATTCTTGTGATAGTTGATAAGCTGACCAAGAGTGCTCATTTTATTCTGGTTAGATCCACTTATGATGTCACTGATGTGGCACTTGTGTTTGTAAGGGAGGTCATCTGTTTGCACAGGATACCCAAGAAGATCATTTCAGATAGGGACTCTAGATTCACTTCTAGGTTTTGGACAAGTTTGCAGTTAGCGTTGGGGATGCAGTTGAACTCAAGTACAACTTATCATCCTGAAACATATGGGAAAACTAAGAGAGTAAATCAGGTTATGGAAGACATGCTTAGGATGTATGTTATGGATAATCAAACCCATTGGGAGAAGTACCTACATTTGGTAGAGTTCGCCTACAATAACAGTTTTCATAGCTCCATTGGAATGCCACCCTACAAATGCTTGTATGGAAGGCCATGCAGAACACCATTGAGTTGGGAAAGATTAGAAGACCCAGTGACAGTTGGGCCAGAGTTCATTCAAGAGATGGAGGAATAGGTGATATAGATTAGGCAGAGGCTAAAGGAAGCATAGGACAGACATAAAAGTTACGCTGATGCACATAGGACTGACCAAAGTTATAAAGTGGGAGATCAAATTTTCATTCGTATCAAGCCTAATAAGATTACCATTCTATTTGGGAAGGGGACAAAGTTGTCACCTTGATTTATAGGACCGTTCAAAATCCAAGAGAGAATTGGACCCGTTTCCTATCGTCTCATATTGCCACCCCATTTGCATAAAACTCATAATGTTTTTCATGTATTTGTTCTATGTCATTATGTTGCTGATGAATCTCATAAATTGAATTGGAAGGAATTGAAGGTATCAGATGCGGGAACCCTCACGGTAGGACTGTTACACATATTGGACCATAGAGTTCGACAACTCAGGAACTGTCTGGTAGACCAAGTTAAGGTCCAATGGGACAAGTATAGCCCAGGATATGCTACTTGGCAGGATGTCGAGACATTACAACGAGATCATCCCTCACTCTTTTGACCACCTAGAGAATATGTTTCTCGAAGGTTGGGTGTATGTAATGCCACCTTTTGACTTAGACAGCTAGAATTACCTAAGGCCTAGTCACATTTATTTTCTATTCACTGTGAAACTATTAATGATACACTTGAACTTTTAATATGTATGAACCTATGTGAATGCCAATTCTATGAATGTTTAACGTTATTTGAATGCTGATGGACATTATGCAATCTATTATGTGAATGTTGATTCTATGAATGTTTAACGTTATTTGAATGATGATGAATACTATGAAATCTATTATGTGAATGTCAATTCTATGAATGTTTAACGTTATTTGAATGATGATGGACACTATGCAATCTATTATGCAAATGTCGATTCTATGAATGTTTAACGTTATTTGAATGATGATGGATATTATGCAATCTATTATGAGAATTGTCAATTCTATGAATGTTTAACGTTATTTGAATTATGATGGACATTATGTAATCTTTTATGTGAATGTCGATTCTATGAATGTTTAACGTTATTTTAATGATGATGGATATTATGTAATCTATTATGAGAATTGTCAATTCTATGAATGTTTAATGTTATTTTAATTATGGGGATATTATATCATGGAAGTTTGGGTGATATTTGCAGGACACTAAACAAAAAAGGTTCAAATTTCAGCCCGTCAGGCTGAGAACTCGGGATCCAAAAAGTGCCCAAGTATGGAATGAGGGATACGCATATGCTCTATAAAATTTCTTGTCCATACTTTCTAAAAGTACATGTTTACTATGTATTGCTCGTTTGTCAGAAAACTTTTATATCAGTCACCTGACCAGATTGTACAATAGTGATTGATAAAGCATTAACTACATATTAGTTTGTCCTTTGACCATAAATATTTGCACAATACCTATTGTTGGAGCTATGGAATTAAAAGCATATATTTTTATATATTAAAAAGTAACATATATGTACTGATCTGATTGGCTAAGAGATTGGAGGTCTTATTGTCGGCTTCACTATTCCCAATGTAGTATATGGCAACATATCCAAACTTTTTCTCGTAGATAGTATGTTTTAATCATATATTTTTCCTGTATATTGATTGAAGGTCGATTAATGCTACTGTTAGTTCGAATGTTTATATTAGCATTTTCTGCTACCCGAATATATCCGTCAGTTTTGATATATACTAAGCATATTGAAATGTTTTCATATCCAAGATTTGTATATTTCTTGAAATTTATTGACACTTATTCCGAGATGCCTCAATAGGCATGACAACGTAAATGTTTACATGACGCGACATCCTCCAACACCCCTGAAAACTTAAATGTTTTCATACCACGAGGTCTTTAGACAGCCTCAGAGTCTTAAATGTTTATGTAAATACGATTCTTAGAGTACATGCCAGTTCAATAGCCATTATATGTTTCATCCTTGTTCTGCCATTGAAGCTACATACATTGTTTACTGGTTCAGTGACTACTTCTTCTTTGCTGGTTTGTCAGGTGCTTCCATTGTATGCTTCATCCTCATAATCATTGAAGCTGGATACATTGTTTACTGTTTTGGTGAGTGGTTCTTCTTCGCTAGTTTCTCATTTGTTGTTTTTTGTTGTTTCGCTCACGATTTGACCTGCGCTTCTGCATTTCATCATTTCGGAGTAAATTTTGATGTCATAGTTTCATTTTGTATTCCTTGTTTGTTGTTCAGTGTTTGTAGTTTGAAAGTAAGAATGTTTCCTTATTTGTAGTCACATGTTCCTTGTATGTTTCTGGTTCCTTTTCTGCTTCGACTGCAGTTTCATAATCGTTGGAGATACATATGTTGTTCACTGGGTCAGTGGCTTTTGCTGGTTCGTTGGTTCCTGGGTTCCTGGTTCTATTTGTTTGCCTTGGGTTTGTGCTTTGGGGCCCTTGGGGTGTAGTTCGGGCTCTTCGTGCTTTCTCACTGGTTTGGTCCTTGCTGGTTTCTTTTCTTTGATTCAGCCTTGCAGGGCTGGGGTGCAACGACGGTGGTTGGAGCTTTTCTTTTTTCTCTTTTTGTGGATTGTTATTGTTTTTTTGGGGCACTTTGTGGTGTTCATCCCCTACACCCACCAGTCAATTTGAAGTTGTGTTATTTTCCATTTTTGTAGAGGCCGTTATCTATAATTCTGTGAGATTTTCCTGGTGCTTGAATCCTGCCATGAAAGAAAATAGTTGCTGGAGGATTACATGTGAAGTTACAATATCCGATGGTTTTTTTGTTGGAATAAAGAATATGTATGCAACCTATATTTATAGACCATGTATGGTCAGATGTGTGGATATGACATGACATGTTCTTTCTCCTCTACATAGACTGGTGTGCACACAATACAATTTGTGTTGTGCTTGAGATATGATATGTGCAACAAAGATTCTTCAAGATTATAATTTCATGTCTGGAAGCATGTCTGGGTAGTTTTCTATGGAAAACTGAGAACTTGTATCGTGGGCACAACAGTCTGTGTAGAGGATAAAGAACATGGTTAAAGGGCATATCTAGATGATTTTCCATGGAAAACAAGAAATCATTTAGTTGCGGCCATGCAATTACGTGATATTTTCTGCCTTGTAATATATTTTGGCCAGGGAAAAAAAAGATAGACGTTTACAACCATGGATAGAGAAGCACAAAGGTTCATGTTTCTACCTTTGTAAACTGTTCGTTGAGTCAGTTTTGATGTATCTACATATTGCTTGTTCTCCAGTGAATACCAGCTTCCATTGATCATTGAATTTTGTGGGTTCCCACATTGAAACAAACAGAGTAGCTAGAGAAAAGGATGGAGTCTTGACTACATCGATTGAAGAGTATATAGAAAGGTGCATGCTTGTACTGTTGTTTCATATTTCATTGTTTTGTATTTCATTTATAGTCTGTGTATGTGTTAAACTAGTTGCGTTCCTTCCTACATGGTAAGTTATCTTGGTTACATACGTTCCTTCCTGCATACTAAGCTAGTTTATGTCCATTGTGTTTGCGCTACATTGCTACATTTAAAGAAACATAATTGTTGGATAGGACAAAGTACTCTTTGGCGGGTAAATAGACCTTTTTCTTTTTCTTTTATATGTTTGTTTTCATACTAACTTGCCTTCGTCTCGATTGCTTCTTCGGTGTTGTTGCCTTGGAAAAAATAGGTTTCTTGGACAGAGAGATGAATTCTTCTGTGCAACAACAGAGGGTTCTGTGGTACAATCTTCTAAAAGGTATACCAAGTGTGCTGGTAAATTAAATATACAAACTAGGTGGGAGCATATAATATTAGACTTGAAAATGATGAATTCACAGTAATGGGCCTTTTTGTGATCCCTGTTTCTACTTTTTCCATTTTCTATTATCCCTTTTGTTTTCTAATTCATCTGCTTAATGTGGTTTCTGAAAATTCCCTCGTGCATCTGGTTGCGGACTAACAAACTGACATATGTGGTCCTGCTTCTACCTTATTCCATAGTTACCCACTTTGTCGATTCCGGCTGCCAGGTTGACAGGTTGAAGATTTCTTCCCTGGCTTCAGGGGGTCCGCGATATACATATTGGCCATGGTGACCCGCGGTCATGCCCTGTTTACTGTTAAACATTTCTCTAGTTAAAAAATTAAGATGCATATTGTTTTACGGTTATTTGGTCCTTCCAATGGATAATATACAATGCATATATTTGTTTACTCATGATGTTCATCTACACAAGCTTTCATCAAAAAAAGTTGGACTAGTGAAATGACCATGAGTAGTCAGTCATCCTAGACATCAATAGACCGACAAGGCCAAAGGTAAAGATGCATACGCTGTGCTCTTACTATGTTTACTAAACAAATTTCCTGGGCTATGTATTCATCTATGACATAGCGGATATGCCAATTCCATTTGCAATACATGGTTTCCAGCTCGTAAGAAGTATCAACAAGTACAAGAGAAACTCCGAACGTGTTGCATGTTCCACAGACCAAGAGGTGTGGTTGAGATACTGTGGCTCCATAGTTCATCAATACTATTCATGTACTTGTAGCACACTACCATTAACTTTAGTTTTCCTGTTCAAAAAATTTCATCAAGTCTAGAGTTTTGACATCCAAAGTACTGTCAATAGAGGGCTTGAACAACCACCAAACTAGACAACTGTTCATTGAGGACATAATGGTTGTCTATACCACCTACTTGGACAAGGCAAACAAAAGTAGATCCATTATGCGTGCTGATATGATAGACAAGGATGCCATGATGACAGTCACACTGATTGTTCCTCCAAAACTTGTCCAGAAACATGCAGAAAAGATATTGCCACGTAATGGGATATCCATTACAAATTTTAATGTATTGCCTAAAACAGTATATGACCGTGGTGATTGCGATCGAATTATTTTTCTCAACCAAACAAGCATTTTGGAAAAAATTCCTGCTATTTGTTAGAATATCGCTTCCTCCCGGACTCGACTATCAGGCAGCTTGCACAGAGCACTGATATTTACCCAATCAGAATGATTGGGGCTGCTGTGACACTGGCGAGAAAATTTGGGTCGCAACACATTCTCCATATAAAGGATGGAGATTCGGACAATGACAAGGCAATGGTACCACTTTTCATATTCAGTTTTGTTCTTAACTTTCGCGTCTGTATATATGTCAGATAAGTTACACAAATATTGCACTGTTCCATGTTGCAACTACAATTATTTGATACGTATTCATATTTGTTTTCGTCAATGGAACAACAATTGCGTAGAGGGAAGATTCCACTTGTGCTATTCAAAAATATAACA
>JASDQU010753422.1:37709-49202 GCA_032191745.1 Picea mariana | reverse complement strand
TTTGTGCATTAGTTTGGTCAATGAGCCACTTTAGGAGCTCAATGCAAGGAAACACTTGAGTCCGGCTTGCCACCATGTGTTGATACGCCCTACGAATATTTGGGAGGACATCATCATTGAGCCTTCTTGTATCATGTTCACTGTGCGGGGTATACTCGAGGGGTTCTTCCTTCTTTATTTTCTTAAACAATTCTTCCCAGCGAGGGAATGTTGTTTTGGTCCCAATGTTCACCTCTATGTCTCTGAAGGTTGGGGGCTGGACGAAGACCTTCTTGGTGGCTGTCTTGATGATGGGAACCGGTTTTGGAGTGAATTCTAATTGCCTTGCAACTTCTGGGGAGGAGCCCTCTGCCACTTCTGGTTCTTGTATCTTTGGCGCTCTTGGGGATTTCCTGGTGGTGGATTTCTTCAGAGGCATTGTTCCTGCAATTAAAACGGTCTTTTAAACATGCGTACAGAGTGGCGTTGGGTGGAAACATATGAAATGAAGAGAAAAAAACACCATAAGCCGATACATACCTGTAACGCTTGCTACGATTGTTGTTTAATACTTACTGACCCTTGGAAGCCTTCTCCGGATTGTTAGCCTTTCTCTGCTGTGTGTTCTGAACTCCTTTCCACGTAGAATAGGATCATACAAAATGACTTAAAAGAATATAACGAGAGATATCCTATCAGTTGTATTAATAAGTTAATATGAGTAATGAATGTAATTCAAAACAAACTACTGTCGGATCTTTGCAAATAAATTATAACTGGTTGATGATGGAGGCGCGAAGGGATATGCATTGTATCGACAGGCTTAAATGGTCCCTTTTGATTTGCGCACGAAAAAACAACTAATGCATGATCCACAAATTAACTAACATTTTCAATGCATCGTACCTAACCTATCTAAGGGCTAAAATGTCTCATCACATCGCGTCTCTCCGGTGTACAGATCGGGAATCGACTACTATCCTTGTGTATATTTCCATTGATATACTCCTGGTAAACACTTCCGACGCCGAAAATGTTTCGAGGGTCCCTGACCGGCGATATTATTCCTTTACTCGCGCGACGCTTACTCTTTCATTTTTATGACGAAGTCGAACGGATTGGTCTTCTACGATATATTTAGTGGAGTTTATTCATGGAGATGAGAGACCTACTTCTGCCAATGCCAGTGAAATTCGGTGCTTGGCTACTTTGAACTTCTCAAGCAAATTTTGTCACTTTAATCTTTACCGATGCCAAATTCCCTAAACGCGTTGGGGAGAAATTTAGACTGTCGATTCCTCAAGTAGTTGTTAAGTTCCTTTTAAAGTTAATATGATTATGTATATGTTCAATCATACTTTAAACAATTCAAACATGAAAACATAAAAGATAAGCATAGGCAACAATTTCATACTGAAGTGGAAACAGACAGTGCAAAGGATCAAGTGGTAACCAAAAAGTAGAAATGGACATAGACTTTTTAGGGTGTGTTGAGTGCTCAACAATATCTTACCAAGATAACTCATGTTATAGATGAGATAGGTGTTGTTTGGGAGGTTATTGTTGATAATGAACTTGTGAAGATTGTGTTGAATGGTGTGACCAAGCAATGGGGTGTCTTTGTTGAGGGAATTGTTGCAAGAGAAAATCTTCCCAAGTGGGATCGTCTTTGGAATGATTTCATATAGGGGGAAACTCGAAGAGGTTATGTGCGAGGGAGTTCATCCAATAGTAATGATGAGGAAAATGTGGCTCTTTCTACAAAGATAAAGAACAAGTCCAAGAAGGGTTCCAAATGTGGGAACGAGTCAAAGGGTGAAGGGAAAGAGAACATGAACAAAGTGAAGTGCTTTGCATGTCACAAGATGGGACACTATACAGGTCGGTGTCTTAATAATAAGAAGAAGCATATTTTTGCTTCAACATATGTGGGGGATTTTTCCACTATGTCTGAGAAGGATTTTTGTTTATCGGTTTGTCCTTCCTCTAGTGCAACATCTACCATTGTGTGTTATATTGATAATAGAGCCTCTCGCCATATGACAGGTGTTCGTGATAATTTTTCAGATCTTACAAAGATTGAGTATCTTGAGGTGGTACTTGGAGATGACTCTATGGTCAAGTAATTTGGTAGTGGGATGATATCATTTCAAAGGGATTCTCAACCTACCTTGTTGGTGAGAGATGTCTTATATGTTTCGAGTTTGAGGAAGAACCTGTTTTCAATTTATACCACTGAATAACAGGGGATATGAGTTGGTTTTTTGTGATGGATAGATTCTCATGCATCCTAAGTGATCCAGTATCGCTTCAACCAAAGTGATTGGGATTCGACATGGGAAGTTGTACAAGATCATGTTTCACCCAACTAGATAATTAATACACAATACCAACAACAATGATCCATGTGAGATATGACATAGGAGGATGTCCCATTTGCATAATGGGGCTCTGAGGATATTGAGAGATATTGTTACTGGGGTACTAGATTTTAGTACAGAGCACCAAGAGGTGTGCTAGTAGTGTGCACTTGGTAAGTATGCCAAGAGTGATTTTCCAAGCAGTGACAATAGAGTAGAAAGTATTCTTGATTTTATATATTCTGATGTATGTGGTCCTATATCTTTTGTATCTTTGACTGGTTATGCGTATTATGTTACTTTTATTTATGACTTCTCCAGGAAGTCTTGGATTTTATTCATGAATACTAAAGGACATGTCTTGAAGAAGTTCCAAGAGTTCAAAGCTCTTGTGGAGAACCAAACATGTAAGAAAATCAAGGTGTTGAGGTCAAATAATGGCAGTGAGTATACCTCCAATGACTTCAATGATTTATGTGCAAGAGAAGGAGTCAAAAGAGAGTTGAAAGTTCCTTACAACTCGAAATATAATGGGGTTGTTGAAAGGAAGAACATGGCCATAGTTGGGGATATGAGATCTATGCTACATGCTCGGGGGCTACCACTCTTTCTTTGGGTAGAGGCATGCAACACTGTAGTTTATCTGCATAAAAAGAGTCCACACAAAGTATTGGGGAATAAGACTCCCGAGGAGGCTTTCTTTGGGAAGAATCCTGAGGTTGGGAACTTGAGGATCTTTGGGTGCCTAAATTATTCATGTGTCACTTCTAATAAGAAAACAAAGATACAACCCACAACATAAAAGGGTATTTTTGTTGGGTATAGCAAGACCTCAAAGTATTTCCGCATATACATTCCCTCCTTGAGGAATACAATTGTGATATGGGATGTGAGATTTGAGGAGGAAAGAGCCTTTAGGAGGTCACGAGATGTTAAGAAGGGGGAGAAACAAGCTCCTCTACTTCAAGTGAGTTCACCATAAAGTATAGTGTCATAGAGTTCAGGACCACCAGTTTCAGGTATGATTTGTTCACAGGTGATAGGGTCACATATCACTAGTCCTCATATTACTAGTTCACAACGTACAATTTCCTAGTCTACTAGTTCTCAAATGACCATAGGATCATCATATTAAGGTACTTAGTATTCATGTGATGGGATTGAGGAGGAGGATCCCCCTCCACAGGATGGTACTTCAGAGAAGAGGAAGCCAAAATGGCTTCAAGACACTTGAAGGAAGCTAAGGAATCTGTGGGGAATCCCAAGAAGGATGTTAGGGGGAGTAAACCTCCAGAGATATTTTATGGCTATTTAGCTATGGTGAGAAACATTAGTGAGTCTAAGCCTTATAATTTTGAGGAGGCAGTAGATATGTAGGTATGGAAGGATGCATTTGTGGAAGATTACAATTACATCATGCAAAATGACGTGTCTGAGGTTGGTCCGAGATCTAAGGGGAAGTTAGTGGTGACTTCCATGTGGCTCTATAAAATCAAGAATGATACAGATGGAAGCATTGAGAAGTACAAGGATCTATTTGTGGCTCTAGGGTTCTCACAGGTAGAGGGATTCGATTGTGATGAGACCTTCACTTCGGTTTCTAGATACACTTCTATTAGGGTAGTGAAATCCATTGCAGCAGAGGTGGGTTGGAAGATCCACCAGATGAATGTGAAGACTGCATTTTTGAATGGTCTCATACATGAGGAGGTGTACATTTAGCAACCACATGGATTTGAGCTGCATGGGAGAGAGTCTTATATGTGCAGAATGAAAAAGGTTCTATATGGTCTGAAGCAAGCTCCCAGAGCTTGGTATTCAAGAATTGATACATACTTGCAGATGATGGGTTTCGAGAAAAGTGAGGCAGATCCCAACCTTTACTACATTATGGTTGGTGTTGATCCTCTTTATCTTATTCTTTATGTGGATGATATTTTCGTTACATAGGAAGAGAGATTCATAGATGGTTGCAAGCAAAGTCTTGCTTCAAAGTTTGAGATGAAAGACATTGGACTGATGCATTGTTTCTTGGGATTGGAGGTTTGGCAGGAGCCAGGATAGATTTTTATGGGGTAGGGAAAGTTTCTTGTTTACATTTTGAAGAGATTTCAGATGGAGGATTGTAGGCCCATGTCCAGACCCATGATTACCAACTAGAATAATATCAATGCTTTGTTACAACAAATGTTTCCTCACTCCATGCATCTTGCTTAGATGGCATTCCATTTTCCTCTGCAGACTTGAAGTCCCCTTTTTGTTCACTCCAAAGCTAAAATACACATTTTTGTACATATACGTGCTCTATCAGTTAGAAAACAAGTGTATACACATGTTTCTCCACTACAACATGCATACATTGGGTTTGGTGCTCAAAAATTAAAAATCATGTCAGGTTTCCATGCCATGTCACGAGATCCATGATCCTTGACCTTCCATATACTAGAAATGCTCCAAATCGACCCTTCAGTTCCATTTGGAGGCTATAAATTGAGCCATATCCAAGCCTAAGAAAGATTCAACATTGAGAGAAAATCAAATCTGGAGAAATTTCGCTTCATATTGAGTCTGCATCCATTTTTCCTTGAAATAATGAACTTCTTATGTTCAACTGCCAAGCTCTTCCTACTTTGTGATGGAGAACTTCATTAACTCCTACATATGAGATTTCCTTTGCAGAGTATTGAAGTGGTGGAGGCCCAACTAAAGGGACTTATTTTCTTGGTTCCGATCTGTGTCGTTACATAAATTTGTGACCTATGTACTTATGTTGATTAATTTAATAGAAATACTATTTTCTCGTCCAATTGATATCTTATAAATATTTAAATTACTTTCCATGGTGTATTTTTCATGTATGTTAATGGATTATGATAATTTATATGCTAACATTATATATTATCACCACATGCTTGCGTATCTTGGTTTTTGAGGACAAGTTGTAGGTATAAATCTTTGGGTCACGTGCTCAACGGTGGTCTTCATTGAATGTTCGGACGAGGTAGGATCCTGGCCTTGTCTTATTAGAATTTCATTTATATAGCATACTTGAGTTTATAGTTGATTTATGGGTGTTGTTTTTCCTGTTGTGTTTTTACCCTATCCATAGAGATATTTTCCTCGTGACAGAATTGGTGACTCCACTGGGGAGATCTCCTTTTTTGGGGTATTGAGTGTTTTTCTCCTTGATTTTCTCTTTGTTTTCCTGAGTTTGCTTATCACCTTTTGCTTGCAAACCTTCATTTTTCCTTGCATATGAGTTTCTTGGCTTAACCCTTTCCCTGGCAGTGTTTTTCTTGGTATACATAGTTTTTCCCTTGACAGTCGTGTACATACGTGAGTTGTATGGGTTTAGGGAGTGTATATAAGGGTCTATTCCCTGAACAATCACATACATAATATCTTAAGTCTTGTTGGATGAGTTTGGTGTTTCTTGGGTAAGTTTTACTAGTTGTTGAGTCTTCTTGGGTCCCTATTATGACTGTTAAGTGCCTACAGAGTAATAGGAATCCTTTATATTGTTGATTTTTTTGGCAAACTCATTTCTTGTCATTTTTCTCATTTATTGTCCTTGCATACCAGTCTGGGTATTTTCTTCTTGGTACCCTGCTTGGCTTGTATAGTTTTTCTTGCACTGGGGCCTACCTGTGAGGTTGTTATTCAATCCTTGAATTTTCTTTTCATTATATTGAAAATACAAAAATATTTTCTTACTTGCATTGTACTTATGTCATTTTCACTTTTGATTACTTTGCATTGATTTTGACACATTTGGAAAGATTTCATTTCATTGAACTTGTAGGGATTGCATTGTGAAAATTGCATTTAGAAGCATAACATATCTTTGAAATTCAATACTAGTACTTAGTAGTGTTTTTATATTTTCTTATTTCTATATGTTGAGTCATAATGCCATTAGTTTCACTATCACACTTATTGAGTAAGCATAAGCCATTAAAATTAATGCTAAATAATTAAAATGGATTAGAAACGATTTTATTTTTCATGGTACACAAACAAGTATAGGACCTAGGGCCTTGGAATAGAATTTTGTGAGTAAGCTTCTCCAAAGATATAAAACTGAACGTATGTGTCTGACCAGGGAGTGGTGAAACCCATTGTATAATTAGTGTCCTCAGGAGGCTTTGCTCACACCGGAGTTAAGCATGAGGTTGTGCGAAGTTGGTTGCAGAGATAGCCTTCTAATACCTTCCTAGAGTCAAAGATATTTTTGGGGTTCTATTCATATCTAGGGGTCTTGCTAGTGCCTTTACCTCCATGAGAGGTAGGGATTTCAAGATTTTTGGGTTTTTTTACTCTGCCCATACGGTGAACCAGACTTGTGACTGCTCGAATGAGCATTGGTTATATCGTAGTGAATTTAGTTGCTTGACATAGGTAGCCACATAGGTTACTTGCGGGGGTTATTCTACAGGTACCTTGAGTCAGATAAGGGTCGAACAACACACATACTTTATGGAGGATTCCATTTCCGGATTAGTCTAAACAACTGCACTATGAAGCCTACGAGGCTCCTTATAATTGATTCCGACACATCCACTCTATTGTTGCAGAGTCTCAGGCCCCTATTGGGTGAGGCCTACCTACTTTAGTTCAATAGGTCCCTTGTGGCCATTATATCATGTTTGTGTGTGTTGGCCTTTTGATTTATTTTGGTGTGCTCTTTTATTATTAGTTGGCCTTGGTATTTTTTATTATATCTTGAGTTTTGAGTCATCATGGAGAAAGACCAAACTCCTTGTCGATATCTTCATCTTTTGAAATTACGACCGTGTATTGATCCTTTACTAAATCCGCCTCCCAAAAGGTGTAGAGTTAATAAGTGTGGTACATATATCTCCACCTCCCATGATCATGATCATCCTACCATGAGTACTAAGTCATATACGAACGTCTCAGGAATCTCTTCAACTCCCGTATCCTTTGTGATTAGTGGGATCCCCTCGACTCCCTTATCATTAGTGATGTGGATGTCAGAGGCTCCCTCATCTAGTGTTTCCCAACCCATGAGCTTTGCTCATCCCATGGGGGTGAATCCTTTTGTATTTCCATATGGTATGTTGCATCATGATTCTCATTCAATACCTTCGGCCTCTAATCCTTTCTCTTTTGGTATGCTTGACATGATGTCACACTTCTCATCCTCCATTTCAACACCTAATACGAATTGTAGTTTTGGGTTTGGGGGCACGATGCCTCCTTATGTTCCTTTCTTGTTTGGTGGAGGTCATATTCCCCAAACGATTCCTATGGTTATTACACATCAAAATTCCTCACTTGGATAATGTCACATTCTCATTGTCGCAAGTGTCGCACTTTTTTTGCAAGTGTCATAAGTGTCACATTCTCGTTCTGTAAGTGTCACATCACAAACAACACCTTCAAAATACTTGATACAACCCATAAAACATGTTAGAAGAAGAAACCCTATCATTTGAAAATCAGAAAAAATGTTTTTCTATGAGAGGGTCATCTTGGCAACTTTTGGGAATATCAGTGCTCCCCTGCTCATATACAGGGAACGCTAGCACTCTTTGTCTATCTAGCAAGGAGCGATGTAGTGCTCTATTGACCATTGTAAGGGAGTATAGAGTTGGTTGAGAAAATATTGGAAGAAACCCCTTTTTCTTATAAGGACAACTATGAATGGATGGAGTTGGTTTGGCTCAAATCTAACCCTTAGGATGAATATAAGGGAGATATCACAACTATTGGATCCATATCCTCAACTAATTCCAAATATAACCAAGGTCATTGAGCCTCTCAAAGGCTATAAATGAAGGCATTATCATGGTGAACAAAGGGAGGAAAATATCATCAAAGCATTGTTATTCTGATCGTGGATATTTTGAGCAAGGGTTAGAAGAGGAGGACTTGGAGAGGCTACTGCAATATCATATGAAGATTGTAAGTTTCCTTTTTAAAGTTCTCATAAATATACTTGGCCTATTTCCTTCTAGTATGTGTTTACATGTACTTGTCTATGATTGTCTTAATCTTCATAGATAGATTGGTTTTGTCTAATTCTTTAGAGTAGGATATAGTCGTTTGTCTTTTGTTGTCCGTTGCAGGTACTATTCAAGACTCGCAGATCAGAGCATATTGGACAAACTTCGAAAGTGAGGTACATCATACTCTCCCTCTTACTCTCTTTTTCAATGGATAAAATTAATCTATAGGAATGGTAGTGTCCAATGGTAGTTTTTTGTCTTGGTAGAGGGCTTTGTACTCGAAGGGAAAACTCACCTGTCCATAGGGGGATATTTCCGTAACAGAAATTGGTGACTCCACTGGGGATCAAATTTTCAGTTTTTGTTCTTTCCTTGGTTTTTCCATGGATTTTGTCTATCTTTAGATCCCATTTGCTGATTTAATCTTTCCTTACATATTTTCATCTTTGCTAAGTTGTCTCACAAAGTATTTATCGAATTTCCCTGAGTTTTTGAGTTTTATGGGTTTTTCTAAAACTTGTCTAAGGACTAGCGCCCTCTTCACTTTAATTCAGAGCTGATTTCTTGATGAATGCTCCCCCACAATCTATTAGGGAGCACTGTAGCGCTCTGGTGCTTTGGTTACCAGAGCATCGATTTTTCTTTCTTTGAAAAATTGTTGACTTTTTGTTTGCTGGGCATAATCATTGGATCTTTTTCTCTAGATCATATCCTATTCTGTCATATCTTGTCTTGTGTTCATCTTAAAACTTGATACCTTTCTTTATTTTAGTATTTATTGAGTTTGTGTTGTCTTTCCTTATTCCAAAAATCGACCGTTCACTTTCAAACTTGGTTTGTTTTTTGCTGCTCTTTTTGATTATTTGATTGATTGGAGGTTTTCATAGGGAAGGTCATTGATCACAATACTGCTTTATTTACCTTTTATCCTTTACTCAATACCAAAAGACTATAAAGTGTGAATTTTTGTTTCTTAGTGTTTTTCCTTTGAGTAAATAGTTTGATAGTTTGTTATTCTTTTGGTTTCTTATTTTCTGCTGAGAGTGTCTTTGTTTGTGTACTTTTGCTTCCTCTTTTTCAAATCAAAATAGTGAACTTTTATTATTATTAGTGAAATCATGAAGCATGAGACGAACATCTTAATTTGCATTTGCAATCAAACAAATAAATTATGGTATGCATTGGTTTTGGATATTGGAAAATATTTCTTTATAATTTGGCAAATTGTTTGAATTCTTGTTGAGAACAAAATAGCATAAAATTTTTCATTCTTGAGTGTTTGTTAGTGACATAAAACAAACTCTTATCCTTCTCATAGCTAGAATTTCATTGAAAATAAAGTTTACATCTCATTATTTTCACCTTTTTTGGAGTTGAGTCTCAAACATCATCAGTTTCACTATCATTCACCTTTGTGTAATGAACAACATGAAAATGAACACTAATTAAAATCAAACTAGAAACTTTTATTTTGTAGATATTTATACCAACAATAGACTATGACTAGATCTTTGCAATAGGCTGTGAGAATAACTCTCAAAAGAATTCGTATAAGCATAGCTGGGATTCCCCTCTCACATAGGGGTTAAACATGAGGTTGCATGTGGGAGAGATCGAAGATTATCCCTCCAAGACTTAACCAATCGTAGTAGTGTGATCATATATTGGGGGTTCTTCTTAAGGATTAACTATTTTCATTTGGTCTCCGAGCTTCGTGGATTCCAAATCCGTTCGAGGTCCTTTGGAGTTTACCGATCCATTTGTCCTCAGTTCTCTTAATAATTTAAGACTTGATATCCTTCCCATATGTTCGGAGTCAACTATTGACTGCACCCATGCAGAGGCTGACTATGATTTGGTCTACTTAGTATCCATAATATTTAGGGTCGTTACATGAGGTGACGGTGAAGGAAAGTCTTTGTTGTACATGGGACAAATGTTGGTCAAACTCACTCGGGCTCCTTGGAGGGTAACCCACATGTAACACCGTGAGGAAACTTGCACCATTGTGTAAGTCTATTAAGCAGGCCACCAACGTAACTGATCCACCCGCTCATATCCTAGCCCCTTCTCACTTTGATCACACGATGCTATATTTCATCACCAGCTAGTACATTCATTGAGAGAAGGCATTGCTTGCTTGTTGGTTTTCTAGATTTTTTAGCGAGTGTTGTTTATTTACTTAATTTGTATTAAAAAATTGGTACTGTTGTCGATAAAGTTCTTTGTAGATCATGTAGGATGCAAGGGTTTCCTCCAAAAGGTTACGAACCCCTACCTCCTAACTCACCTAAAGACACTTACTGTGAAGAGGTTGAAAACCATTCATATGCTGGGAGTGCTGCTACTCCTTTGCTAGCAAATCCTGAGAGAGATTTAGTTATGGTTGAGGAATGGTCCACCTTTCCTATCAACCCAGCTTTGACAGTTCCTCTCGATCCGCTGCTTGTTCGACTGGACTCCTCAGGTAACATTGTAGTAGGATATTACCCCCACCTACCGTCAAGGCCATATAATCAACTAGATATGGAACCAATACAACCAAATTTTAATGAAGAATACACTATGCATGTCCTTTCTAATGAAATGGTAGACCCACAATAAAATCATGTTCGTTCTATATGGAGAACTCCATCAGGATGAGACCTTTATGAAAATTTAATTTTATCCCACCACCTTTTGACCCTCCACATACCTCTACCACTGCTGGTGCAGAGGCAGGACCATTAGGTCATCCCATCGATCGTCCTGTCGAACCAACAATCAATATTTCTACCACTTCAGGACAAGTTTGGAGTGAAAACAAGAGTCATGTTACCTAGTCATGTGAAAAGTACCTTGACAATTACACCTCCCATCCCTCTTCAAGCTACAACTTCATTTACTCCATAGAATCATGTTGGGACATCTTTGCATCACATAATTCAAAACCCTGCCACACAACTAAACCTAACTACAGGAAAAATCCCTATAGGGGGAAACCCCCCTATAGTGGAAAAATCCCTACTGGGGGGAAACCGTCTTCCAACACACCAATTCTGACTGGGGGAAACCCCCCTCTTACCGGTCACATCCCTGTTGTAGGAAAATCTGCTTGCGGACAAGTAGATCGACCTCTAAGGCTTGACCTTAACCCTAGACAAAAAAATGCTTATCATGGACACTGACTTCCTTTCAAATCT
>JASDQU010753422.1:21466-36363 GCA_032191745.1 Picea mariana | reverse complement strand
AGGGAGGATGATAGAAGTACCTTTTTATCGACGTTTGTCCCTGCACGCTCCGAGTTGCGCTCCAATCTTTTGCTCCTCGCTGAAAGCTGTGGACAAAACGAGATACGACCACTTCCTACTCTATTGACATTAGCTTGAAAACAGATCTATCACTAAATGATAAGTTCATGTAACATTAGACACAAACTAGAAAGAAACAGGCCAAGCGTGTCATATTAATGAGAGTAATGACAACAATACTTACAATCGTAGATGCGACTGCGACAGCTTCGTCAAGTCCTCTTCGTCTAACCCTTGCCTAAAAGGTCCACAACCTGGATAACAATAGCTTCACTGATCAATCTCTTTTGGTTGACTGTAAATTTCCTCCAAGATCATAAGTTTCACATATTCATTCTTCCCCCCTTTCCACCATCATGAAGCCTGTTTATATAGGTTAGGAAGGGCCTAACCTCTTGAGATACATCTAGAACCAGTTGGGAACATTCTCCATGGATCAGGGATCTGTTGATGAGAACAAGAATTCGAGCACAACTGCCTCCTAATCTCGAATGTTCCTTCCCTTATTCTTCTCAACGGGCTAACAATTGACCCAGATTAGGGAGCGCTCCTTCAAAAGGGGTATCAGAGCGTTGTAGCGCTCTTGATGTGCCTTGGGAAAGCGCCATCGCTCTTAAGGTGAGCAGCCCTCCTCCAGAAGGGCCTAAGGGGCGTTATAACACTCCTTGAATCATAGCAGAGGAGCGCCAGCGCTTCTGCAGCTATAGTAGGGGAGCGCTCTCCTTCCAAATCAATGTTTCAGGGCCTCTTTCAGGTGTCAAGAGCTATTTGATTCCAGTGGATCAGTTCTTGATCTTCAAATCAGCCATATGAGGTGTCATAAGTGCCTCCTTAGTGTCATTGTCACAGCATCATCTCTGAACATCATTTGCGACACTAATGATCAACTTGCGACACTTGCGAAAGTTGTAGGGAAGATGCGACACTCATGACGACTGATAGGGACAATGCGACACTTATCCATCTGAGCAATTTTGACGTGTAACAATCCCACTCGCTACCCAACCAATGGCAGGGGGACAATCTCAACCTTCATTCACCAGAAACCCTCCACAATCATGGGGACCACCCAGAGAGGTCAGTTCCATCAACCACATCAGGGAGGGACATCAAACCCCAACCCACAAGGAAGAATACCAAATCCCAATTCTTTTGGACTACATTATGGACAACCCTTCATAGGAGTCCTGAATCCCACTTTGGGTCCTCAAGGTCAACCATATTTTCCTCCCCAAGGGCCAAATCCTTACCCTCTTCAAAGACAACTTAGTTATCCTCCTCAAGGGAAAACTGGTTATCCACCTCAAGATAATCAGGTGAAATATCCACCCCAGGTTACAATGGTTATCCTCCCCAGGGCCAAATGGGTTTCCCTTCTCTTTTTATGCACATTCCTCAACAATTGAATCCTACTTTTGTTGGTCAACATCAACAATATATGGGAGGACTTGCTGGCTATAACTATCCACCACAACCAGTTTACGGTCCTACTGGTGTCCCTATGCCACACCAGTATCATCCCCAAGTCAATCGACAACTATCGTTCTTAGCCACTCTAGATCTACCAGATCTGTCGATATTAACCAACGATCTCATATTACACTCCCATTTTTGGCTAGTCATTCCTACCAAATTACCTTCCGATATTCTGAAATTTTACGGTAAACCTAGTGAAGACCCTAATAACCATGTTATGACCTTTCATCTATGGTGCTCATCAAATTTGCTAATGGATGATTCTATCTAGTTACTTATTTTCTAGTGTACACTTACAGGTACAATGACCAAATGGTACATTGAGTTACAACATGGAACTTTTCAAGATTTTAGTTCACTTTCCATGGCTTTTATCACACACTTCCAATTTCCTATCCGCTACGAAATCAACACTAAAATTTTGACCTCCCTTCATAAGACCGACTCCGTACATATTTATGATCATAACTATGAATGGAGACGACGACGACGGTTGATCAAGGTAACCATTCCTGACCAATTACTGGCTGAATGGTTCACCAAATCTCTTTTACCTCTTATTTCACATGACATAGTCATGGGTGGTTTCATTACAAAATAGGAAGCCATTGCTCGTGCCCAATATGTGGACTTGGTTTATTCCCAACCTGGTACTTTGTATGAATTGATTCCAAATGCTCCCCATCCATCAAACGATCCATCAAAACCATCCTCCACCGCTCATGCAGATGGAGTTATTGGTTCTGTCAAAACCCAGTCCAGTTCACAGTCAACCGACATGACCAATTGTTCAATCACTTCCCTAGCTATCGGATCGACTACCCTCTCATCAAACTCCCCCACAAATCAAATATCTGAGGTGAATGCAGTTCCGTCTGCTTCTTCCCAATAGTCAGGGGGAAAGAAAAAAACTAAGAATAAACCCAAGAAAAATAATAATCAAACCRAAAATGCAAAAACACAAACACAACCACAACCACCTTCTACTGAGAAACAACCATAGKGAAAACCAAAATTTCCATGTGTCATTTGTGGTGAAGATCACTTCACACGAGATTGTCCTCATCGAGATGAAGTTGTCAATTTTTTTAAAGGAAATTCTCAACCCGTTGTATTGACGCATCCTTTTCCACAGCAACAGTCACTAGTTGCACAAACTACTGCACCTCTGATAGGGGGTAATCCAAATCATCCTCCTAACGAGGAAGCATCATCGAGTGCACACATTTGCATGTTTAATAGGATAGACTTTACCACTTGTACTATGACATATAACACACCTCTAGGTAAACCTGATAAGGAGAAAGTAACTAATGGTACTACATTAGATCCACCGCCCACTATCATTACTCCTCCCTCTGGACCACTCTAGATTGAGAAACCTAGCTTTGACTCTATTCTACGCCCACCCAAGAGCACAATTCGAAATTTGACCTTTAATCCTAACTCAGGTGCTGTTCAAAACTATAGAATCATTAAAGATTTGGCTCAAGCACCTTGTGCTATGTCATCTCTCAAAGTTATACAACACTTCCTTAGCCAACGTAGGACTCTCTTGGCAGCCATCAGATCTATAGATCCCGATTCATAAAATAATATCATGTTTAACTTGGATAATTTTAAATCACGACTCTCTCACCAACTTTCTTTCCAAATCGATGTCATTGTCCATAATCAACATATTCATCACACGATCTTGGACGAGGGGGAATCCACATGTGTCATGTCTTTGGCTTGCTGGAAAGGCCTTAAATCACTTGGTTTTAATCAATCTCCCACCATGTTACGAGCATTTGATGTAAGATCTTTCTGACCTCATGGATTATTACAATCCTTAGCCGTTCAATTGGGAGGAAAAACTGTTTCTGTATATGTTGAAGTAGTTGACGCCCCCCTCTATTATAACTTGTTGCTAGGGAGAAGTTGGTTTTATGCTATGATTTTCGTTGCTTCATCAGTTTTTCGATGCGTTCAATTCCCTCATTAAGGTAAAATTGTGACCACCGATAAGTTAGATTACTATAACCCCGACACTCACACTCAAACGAACAACAACATTCCTTTTCTAGGAGACTCAAAAATCACTTATGAAAGTGTTGGAGTAGGTCTCTTGAAAGACTCTTCTCTCATGGGTACCTTTCCTACTCATCTTCCTCCCACTATGAAACATATCACAATGGTTAATATGATTTTGACTATGGCACATCAGTCCTTCGAATCATCTGATACATGGATCATGCCTAGTCCCTTAGAATTTGATTCACTAGGTGACACCATGCCACTTAGTCCCGTAGAGGCTCAATATGATGCCATCTAGTCTGCCTCTCATTCCTTGGATGACCAATATCTACTGGCATATACTACTTACTCATTACCATCCTGGTTAGACTCCCTATCCTCCACTTTCGATTACATTCTACATATTTTTCCATCATATGAATCTATTATGGAAATTCTTAGTATCGAGGAGGTACCTTGGGATGACAACCACCATCATTTGTCCTTTCTTCCTAGTTTGGATGACATAGAGAAATATATTTCATCTATCTTTCCTAGCGATATCGTCGACTGCCCCCAATCTCCAATACTCACTCAGGATACCATCTCTGATGGGAATTTGGGAAACATCTCTTCCATGATTACTGTTGACATATCCATTAAAGAAGGTATTGTGGAAAACATACAACTAGGTGAAAATTGTTCAGCTAAAGAAGTTGAAACTTATACCACCTTGTTTAAATAATTTCGCAACATCTTCACCTGGAGCTACGAAGAAATACCAGGGATCGATCCATCGATCATTGTGCATGAAATCAAGACTCACCCAAGAGTTAAACCTATGAGACAGAAACTTCACCCGATTCATCCTAATAAAACTGCGACAATAAAGGAAGAAGTCGAAAATTTATTGAAATCTAGTTTTATTTATCCCATCCCTCTAACCCAATGGGTTTCCAACATTGTTTTGGTCACCAAGAAACAATGAACCATTCGTGTTTGTGTCGATTATCAGGATCTTAATAAGGCTTGTCCCAAGGACAATTACCCTACACCCTTTATCGACCAAATCATCGATAATTGCACTGGAAGCATAATTTTCTCCTTTATGGATGGATTTTCTGGATATAACGAGATCGACATTTTACCGGATGATCAACATAAAATGACCTTCATCTTTCCTTGGGGGACTTTTGCCTATCGAAAATTACCTTTTGGACTTAAAAACGCTGGAGCCACTTTTTAGCGGTCCATGTCGTATGCATTCCACAACATGAAACATATGGTTGAACCTTATCTCGATGACTTACTAGCTCACTTGTCTCATTGACGAGACCATATTGGTCACCTATGATTCATATTTCTTCAATGTCAGTTTTACAACATATGTTTGAACCCCCATAAATTCATTTTCATTGTCGAATCAGGGAGACTCCTCGGATTCGTAGTCTCCAAAGATGGGATTAGGGTGGATCCCTTAAAATTCAAAGCCATTCTTGCTTTACCTCCTCCCAACAATATTACCCAACTGCAAATTTTGCAAGTGAAGGAAAACTTTCTACGCCGTTTCATTTGCAATTACGATGAAATCACCAAAGTATTCATGAGATTGCTGCAGAAAGATGCCCCTTTCATCTGGGATGCCACCGCTTAGCGCTCATTTGATTCTCTTAAGAATGCCTTAACAAAAACACCTCTTTTGCACCCGCTGAATTATGCGAAAGATTATATCCTTTATCTGGCTGCCTCTACTTCCACTATCGCTATGGTGTTAGTACAAGAGGATGGCGACAACAACGAACATGTGATCTACTATTTGAGTAAAAGTCTATCAAGTCCCGAAATCTGGTATTCACATGTGAAAAATTTGGCTTTGGCAGCAGTTATTTCCGTCCAAATATTTCACCACTATATTGTGTTACATACTACCATAGTAATTGCAGACTTGAACCCCATGTACCACATCTTGACTTGTTAAGTACTTAGGGGAAAATATTCCAAATGGATCGTCATTCTCCAAGAATTCGATCTTGAGTTTGCCAAATCCAAGGCTAAGAAATCGTTGGTTTTTGCAGAATTAATCTACGATATTCCCCATACTGATGAGAATAATGAGCCCAACGATTCTCTTCCTGATGAATCCATGTTCCTCATTAGTACGTCCAATCCTTGGTATGGAGATATTCTTCTCTATCTCCAAACCCAACATTTTCAGCCTATCATTTCACTTGATGAACGACGTCGCATTAGACACCACTCAAAGCACTACCTTATCATTGACGACACCTTGTACCATCATGGAATTGATACCATATTATGACGTTTCTTAACCCATGAAGAGGCTGAATAAGTTTTAAATGACTTTCACCTTGGAGCTTGTGGAGGTCATATTTCTGGGATGGCTACAACCCAAAAAATCTTACATGCCAATTATTTTTGGCCTTCCATATTCAAAGATTGCATTGAGACCAGGGGTGATTTTAAGGATGGAAATTTATTTTAAAATGTAGAAACCTTGGCGAATCTTACTAATCCTTCACATGCCAAGTATAAAATGTTTGGCGATATTTTTGTAAGAATATTCAAATTTCTAAGGATTTTATATCGTTTCTATAAAATTTTGGCGATTTTTAAGGTAAAATAATTTTATCCTATAGAATTTGGGCGAATCATTTTAAGAAAAGCAAATATGGTTTTGGGAAAAACCATGGAAAATTATCCCATGAGCGAAATTTAGCCCCTAAAATCATCCTTGATTGAGACCATTAAAAAATTCCCACCATCTTAGATCTTTTAGAAGAACACATATACCCACCCAACTCCACTTCATCCCATTGTCGTCGTCATCCCCTTTGTAAAATGGGGCATCGATTTTATGTAATGTAAGCCTACCTCAGTAGGGGGGCATGATTATATCATTGTTGTCGTCGATTATTTCACTAAATGGGCTGAGGATATGCCTACATTTCTTAAATATGGCTGCAGTGAAACAACTTTTGTGTTTAACCACGTCATTGATCGATTCGATGTCCCACAAGCTATTGTAACTGATCATGGATCCCATTTCCAGAACTAGATGTTAGGTGAATTGTGCACCAAGTTAGGGTTTCTCCATGAAAACGCATCCCCCTACTACCCTCAAGAAAATGGACAAGTTGAAGCCATCAACAAAGTCCTAAAAACCATGCTTCAATGCATGGTGAGAGTGAAAAAAACCTCTTGGCACTTGCAACTCTTCTCCACACTCTGGGATAATCAAACTTCAGTTAAAACCACAACTGGATTTACACCCTTCTAGTTGGTATACGAGATAGAAGCGGTATTACCGATCGAATGTGAGATCCTTTCATTGAAACTCACTATAGAAATCCTAACCCATACTTCTGTTGAAGAAGAATGGTTCTTATATCTAACCATGTTGGATGAAACCTATTGCGATGCTTCTCTAATCAACGAGACGTATAAAAAATGCATGAAAAATCAATATGATAAGTCCATCCAACCTCACATTTTTGCAGAAGGAGATCTAGTCCTAGTCTATGATCAAGATCATGAAAAACTAGGGGCAGGAAAGTTTGAACCCATGTGGCACGGGCCAGATATCATAAAACTCATGCTACACAGAGGCACCTATGAGTTTGTAGAATACAAAGAAATATCTCTCGGTGAGCCTCGAAATGGGATTTACCTCAAGAGGTAATATGCATAGAATATCTTGCATGTGTGCTTTGTACATTACTGTAATATATACTTTTGACTTGGTGTGTTTTTATTTTGCATGCACAAGTTTTTCCTCAACTGCTTATACTTTTCTTTATGATTGAATGCACATATGAAATCATCCTTTCCCATCTATTTCAGGTTTGCGGATGGTGCTAGTCGACATACCCAGAACATCGCTTATGCAGCTTGGATCATCTACCACTCTGGAAAGTTAGTGAGTTCACGTTGAATTTGCCTCGGATCTGTGACCAATAATGTTGTAGAATATCATGCCGTCATCAGACTTTCAATCAAAGCCTCTTCTCTAGGTATATCTCAATTGATTATCAACCTTGATTCTCAACTCATGGTCCTTCAACTAAATTGTGAGTATGTCGTTTACAACTAAACTTTACTACGTATCCATCTAAGGGTTCATCATCTCGAAAGAGATTTTGAATTTCTTGAATACATACATATATCGAGAGAAATCAATACGATCGCAAATTCGTTAGTGAATTACATGTTGGATTGGTATAATGTGCATAGATAACCATTTGAAACATAACCCATATGTATAGAGAACATCACATAAAACAAAAATACAACATAAGTAGGCACCACAAAACTCGTTTATATATATAATCTTTATAGAAAAAGTTTTTTTTGTCAAAATACATCATACAAAAGTACATAATGGGGTAAAACATGTGATTTCATGTCCATAGAATCATCATAAATACTGAAAAATGACTGGGGACTCTTCTCATCCCCATGTATCATGTTTTTCTCTACATAGCACACTACCTCCATTGCCACCCATCGTAGAAAATGATTGAGGCCTTTGGAGACCCCAATTGTATGCGTTGAAGGTGTAGAGGTAGATATCACCTCCTCAGGGATGGAACACCCATAGTCAAGCCCCAGAGGTTTCTCTCCACCTCTTGGATTCCTATCACTACAACTTCATGCTTTGCTTCCATATGTGCATCTCTACGACGCCCAACTGCTGGCATCTCCACCAGACGTGACACACCTTTGTCTGCATGATGAAAACAAATGACTTATATCCCTCATTGTACAAAAAAAAAATATAAAAAAAATAATGTTACAAGGTTATGATCTTTCGTACCTGATGTGTCCCACTATATGCCCTCATGAAGTACCAAGTCCACACTACCCCTGAAATCTACCCTAGCATATGGAAAATCCTCAATCAACACGATCTTCCTCCTCCACCAAGCGAAAAAGTTGGTAGTGAATCTGAAAGCCGAGGGCTCATTCCCTAACCTGGGGGAAAGACTGGTCCACCTCTCCATGTGAGGCTCAATAACAGGGCATGTTATCATTGCAACCTATGGTTTTATCTGTGGAATCCTCTCCAAGAAAAACGATACCAAGAAAGAACCATATCCAAAAAAAAAATTCTTTCCAGTTCTGCATTTGGATATCTGCTCTTTAACATTCCTCAAGAACCTTGTGATCCAGTTGAACAGCCTAGGTTCCAAGCACTAAATGTCATTATAAACTTGAGACATTGAAGCGAGATGGGCACCAGTGCTCCCCGCCAACTTGGTGATAGCGAATAGGACAGATCAGAGAGATAGATCCATCATGTCTTTTATAACAATCCTTTCTCCTACCAACCATGACCCTGGTATGCAGTATTCAACAACATATGCCTCGGTCAGTGGCAGAGTAGCYCGATGTCTGGAAAAAAGTGTTGGTGCCCCTCTCCTCGAAAGCCCCAACAAAAAGTTATACATCATCCATATYGATCTCAATCATATGAGGTCCTATACATAATGCTTTCTCATATTCATCCCATAGACCGATCAAGTATTCAAGCAATATCATTTCTTTCCTCATATTCTGAAGTTTGAAGTACTTGAGAAAACCACAATTGCGTAAGGTCGCCCTCTCTTGAGGGTCTTTTAGAGCAACRATGTCATCAAACTCGTTCTCGTGTTCTCTCCATTCAATCATGTTTAGCTATGAATGAAACCTGCAAATACATCAATTAATCATCATTAGCTAAGTATTTAAAGGAAAAAATTGCCTCAATCTAGCCTAGAAATCATTTTTTTTTAATTCTACACCTAGCGCTCCCTTAAAGAAGAAAACATAGCGCTAATGATCCCTCAACACACATACCTAGGTGTTGAAATCAATATCGATGCTCCCCTCGATGCCTTGAGGGAGAACCAATTGTTGGCCCTTGGTTATGGAAGTATGCAAAGATCAAGGAAGAAAGGGGAGCAAGAGAACCTCGTGGAAGACACATTCACTGTTATTGGGTTGAAGTGAGCAAAAGAGAAGAAAAGATGGAGCGAAGCCTGAGAAAGAAATTCGTTGGATGAGGATATTGGGGATGATAGATAAGAAAGGAAGAAGGAGTGTGGACAACTTAGCAAGTGGAAAAATCCATAGATGGATGCTTTGGAGCACCACACGAGAAGAAAGGAAAGATAAGCTGGCGAAGCCCTGAAAATACGGGTCAAGTTGACCTAGGGTTTTAGACACCTAGGGTTTTGGTATCTAGGGTTTTAACACCTAGTTTTCGACCAAATGATGTCAGTGAATGATTGTAATGTATAAATAGAGGTCTAAATGGACTAGGTTGGGTTAGTACGATAATGTTGTTATTGTTGTTGTTGGTATTGAATTGGTAGAGAGAGGAGTATTGTGTGAGAGAGAAGTGCCGAGTACGAGAGCCTCATGGATTGTAAGATCTTCAGCTGGGTGAGAAGATCAACCCTGCAGCTGGGTGTGTAGGGAGGGGAGTGAAAGAGAGGAGAAGAGAAGAGATCTGCTAGCCAAGAGTGCAGACAAGAACTGTATGCTTTACCTTAATATATTATAGCATAGTAATGTGGACGTAGCCCTAGAGAGAGGGTGAACCACACATATTTTGTGTTTTGTGTGATTGATCTTCTGTCTCTATCATTGATATATTGTGATTGCATTACTGCTTTAGATCTAATAGATAGATGTGCAGAGTAGATCTAACCTGATAAGTGATTTATGAAGGCTGTGTTGTTCTTGTGTTAGATCCACTTGATGTTCCCTTTGCTTGTAGACATCTCTGTCCTGCAACCCCCTCATAATTGATTCAGGTGAGACTGCATCTACTTCGTAGGTGTTGTCGAAAGGGCCAGTAGTTAGGGCTTGTTGGTGCACTCTTGGAGCTGAACCTTGGGTCTTCCTCTGTGCCAACACTGATCCAGTTCAGTGCTCTAGGGCTTCTCAAAGAGCCTAAGAATAGGAAATAAAGACTGAAATGAAATAAAAGGACATGGAAAATAATGAGGAGGAGGAAGCAACCAACCTGATCTAGACGGTTTTGAAAATGGTCTACCACAACACCTGCAATCAACGCTTGAAAAACGCTCTAAAAGATGAAAAAACTCAAAGAAGAGAGGAGAATAGTAAAAACAAAGGTAAAAATGATTTTTTCCCCTAATTTGATATTTGATATATTCAAATTTGGTTATTTCTCCTTATTATAAAGTTTGTTTCTAGGTTTTCTTGTCATTTTTTCGAGAAATTACTAATGTTTTTTGCCCATAACAACTTGATTTTAAAGGAATTTGAGCAGAGTTCTTTCGATGACCTTGCAATGCCAATGAGCTTAGTCTTTGTTCTTTCTCTTGCTCACAAATATATGACAATGTAACCGAGTATACTTTTATCACTTTTTTAGACTCGTAAAGGATATACGAAAAATGAACCCCCTGGAGTTTCCTTTAAACTCTTTTCAGTCTCTCTAAACATGAAAAGATTATTGAGTGATATTGCTTCCTTTCACACTCGTTAAAAGGTTCGAAAGGGAGTCTTCCAAGTAATAGTTTATTTTTTTTCGGACCTCAGAGACTAAAATTAAGAAAAAGAAAAACCCTGGGGTCGCCTTTAAGTTCTTTTTAGAATCCCTAAATATGAAAAACCATTGATTTTTCCTTTTTTGGACTCGCTAAACTACACATTGAAGGATCCATATGGAAACAAACCCTTACTTCTTCCAGTTCATTAAGTAAAGGAAGAGGAAATTACCAAAGGTGAGTTATATCGAGCATGTGTTATCCTCCTTCAACTCAAATTTTTTTTTTTTGTTTGTTAGTTTGTCCGTGACATGTGGGACTAACCTGTGGCTAAGAAACCGCGACTCAGAGGCATCTAAGCTATCCAAATCACCCAGGGATCGCACCCAGCCTGAGCCACACCAACCCTTAACATGGATGAATTTTTTGTCCCCGTAGGTTTCAAACTGGTGACTTTAACATCACAGAGCGCCTTAACAGTACACTCCATCACCGTCTATCCTACACCTTAGGGACCCTCCTTGAGCTTGTTAAATTAAGAAGAGGTACTCATTTATCTCGATGGGGGAAAAAATTGAAGAAAGTGGGTAAAGTTTCTTGAAAAATTTTGTAAACAACTCTTGTAGTCACCCTTGGACACGACACTTTTTTTAACCTCCACATTGAACATTTGGATAATTTGCTAAACCTTTGCACTGAACCATTTCTATGATTCTTTCCACTCCTTTGACCCATCCAAAGAATGGCTCAATACTCACTGCATTATGTTTTGGTCCACTCTACATTTATGCTACCAAGTCTCACATCGTGCCTCAGTTTTCAAGGAAAGTATCTGCCTCAAGAGTCAACCATATATACAATTATAAATTTCCATACCCATGTAAGTTATCACTTTCCCGTGTCAGTTTCATGGCGATGATGGGGGATACATCAAGTCCCTCCTTCAATGAGTCTTTTCCTGTCGACTTCAACACATCATCTGGGAATTAGACTTAGAAACCAATTAGTACCTTGGAAACTGTGTGCCTCAATGGAAGGCCTCCTCACTTCCGACAATAGGTTTACACCATTGAACTTTAATCGGATGATTCCAAGAATGTTCAACCTCAACTCATTTATTCACATTCACTGAAATGTACAAGGGTACCTTGGGAGTCATTGACATCATTAGTGATTTCCCTTGCACTTGTTAACAGTTTACCTTAATGACCGGTAATCAAGTGGTTTCCACCATGTTCAACATCAAAACATCTATTCACATGGCTATATTCGTACCACATCAGGATTGGGACAAAGACCCTGGGTTGAGAATTCACTCTGTTATCTGTTCTTCCCAGGCTGCGAAGGAAGTCATTTAAGTAGATACCTATACTGTCACATAGATCCACATTGTATTGGTATGTGGCTATGTTTGATCTTCTCGTAGTTACACTATGTATTTTACGTGACTACGATAAGTTCATGTCATAGAAGTATGGATCCACATTGTATATTTGGAGGCCATACCCTTAATCAATATGGATCTGCAGTGTATTTATTGGCAGACATAATTTGAGTCACTTATATCTAAGCATAGGTATGCTTGCCTTGAGAATGGAACACATATTAACATTGTTTGATGGTTGTCTGTAGATTCTACCAGGTTCCCCAACTCCATACCCTTTCTTCGAAGAATCTACAAAGTGTATCGGCTAGCAACTTGTTGACGCATAAAAATGCAACGATGAATACTGCTCGCAAATTATTGCCAAGCTCTATTATTTATTTATAATAATAATATTAAACTAGTAGGTGGGACCCCCTTGTAGACTAATGGCGCCATGATGGATATGTTGCACTTGTATATTTTGTTTGTTGTTATGATGATGTCAGTACAGTCTTCTATAGTTTGATGATTCAAGTCATGGTTTTAATTGTTATGACAACATAAGATGGTTGGTTTATTGTTGCATGGCTAGATGGTTTTGATGGTCACTCGTAAATTATGGTTGTCCTATGGATAAAAGTATTATTACAGGTTCTGTTTTGGATGTTGCAATTAAACATGGATTAATTGTTTTACATATGATTTTATACAAGGGGATGATATGGGAGCTATTCTAAACAAAAGGACTATACAACAAGCCCAAATGTTATGTTCTATTGTGACAAAGTTTGGTCCGAAACGTCGAAAAACATAAAACCTATGCGATGGATCCGAAAGAACTCCCTGAACAAAACAATGATCGCAAAAGTCTTAGAACAGAGAAACAAGCCCAAATGTTATGTGCTATTGTGACAAAGGGAGGGTGCATAAACCCTTGCTGATAGACTTATGCACTTTGTTATATGATAGATGTTGAAACACATGGGGTAACACATGGCACATTGTTGTTTAAAAAAAAAAAACTTTTTGACATTACTTTGGGTGGCGCACTATGCAATGGGATATAGCAATGGAATATATGGTTGATTTAATGGTTAGTGTTATGGTGAGTTGGCTGGCTTGTACGTTGAATTAAATGAGGTCAGGGAAGGAAGCGATGTGCATTTAATGCAYGTCACTCAAACAACCCTCGAGGCCCGTCACCCTAGCAATACTTGCATTTTTTTTTTGGCTCTAGTGGTTTTTTATGCTCCAYGATTTTTGGTTGTGAAGACTAACTCTCTCCCTCAAGAAAGATTTTTCAGGTATGGTTCCTTATTTTTCCATCCATTATGGTTACTCTGCATTATGAATATATTTTTGGCTCATAATTTCTTGAGGTCTGTGTTTTTYTTAAGTTTTTTTACCGTGTATTGGTGTGTGTCCGTGGGTTCTTCTTGTAAATATTCTAGACTGTTGGCATTTTAAAGATAGAGGAATGGTTATTCCTTGCTGTGTGTAGTCTATGCATGGGTTTATTGGTTAAATCATAGAAAATCATGTTCGGTCAGCTTGGGTTTTTTGGTCTGGTTCTCTATGGAAACTTATGATTATAGTTTAGGAAGCTTTGAGCTTTTCACATGGGTTTTACAATCAGTCTTGGTGTTAAGTTTTTCCACTCCTTTTCGTCTTTGTGGTTGATATGTTTCGATTCTGCAGGTTGCAGTGTGAACTATTAATAGTTGGAGTGTTTCTTGCCATGTCTTGGCCAAGCCTCGAGCTGTTTTGTATCATGGTGTTGCCCTCATTATCATTGTTGTTGGGAAGCATTGCACAGTCAGGTTTAGTATCACCCAGAACTTTAATGGAAACATTATATATGCTTTGGTTTGGTTTGTGCTCGGGCATTCTTTTTATAGTGCTATTAAGTGTTCACTTATTCTCATTCTATGTTGGTGGTGGCTTACTTTCATTTGATAACCCTTACTTTCAATAGTTGTTAAAAGTTATATGGTAAATTTGAAAAGGCATGAGTTGTTTGTTTCCTTGAGGACTTATTTTGATTGAGTCATTTATTCTCACTCTCAATTTGTTGTGTTTTTAAACCCTAGATATGATCTTGCCTTCGTTTTATTCACAATCAAGGGTATTTAAGAATTGTGTGTGCTTGGTTGATTGGGCACGAGTTGGTTCTATTTCTCAATTGGGAAAAAAAAAGAAGAGAAGTCTGTACATGATAATTTATGTGAAGTTCAGACTCAGAGTTGCATGTTATATGTTGAATGTTGTTCGAATTGGTTCTTTTGTCGATTATTTTTTATGGAGCATGGTGTGTGAATGGATGGGGCCCGATTATGAGTTCTAACTGTTAGAAAAACAGGACCGTGGAGCAATAAAATAAAACAAATGCAGAAACAAAACACAGAAGACACACAATACAAGAGAGACACATATTTACGTGGTTCACCCAGTGTGGGCTACGTCCACCAGAGAAATTG
>JASDQU010753421.1:33379-56232 GCA_032191745.1 Picea mariana | reverse complement strand
CAAGAATAATATTTCTTGGGGTCTGATTAAGATTTTGATAGACTGTAAAACAAGGTAATAATCTTTCCTATCTCACCTAGCCTAACGAGATTCAAAAATGTACGAGTAAGGATAATTAATTTTTCTTTCATCAACACGCCATAGGTTACAGAGTGCTAGTGGAATTCTAGTAGTAAGTTAGCACCCACTGTGGAAGATGATGGATCACTCGAGGAACTGTATAACAATGAAAGTGATGCATGAGCCTGAAGGGTGAGAATAGAAAGGAAATAGACCTCTAGAAGGGAAGATAAGAGAATATTAAAGTCCATTGGAAATCTTAGCATTTGTTTAGAGTTGTTGAATACTGAAGAAACAAGTTGTCAGACTTGCAGAAGAACCAGGTTGTTAGGCATAGAGAGTGGAGTCATGTTTTAGTTACACTAATGCAACAACTTGTTGTTGTTTTGTTTCCCTGGTTAATTTTCAACCATCAAGTTTCCTTTGAGATCTGCGTAAGAGATATTCTCATCCACCCATGCCAAAGATCCTGTTAAAAATTATGCAACTCAATGGACTGAGAGCAGCGAAGAGGGCACATTAGGAATGGTACAACCCGGTGGACTTAGATAAATGAAGGGGTACATTTCTTGGGTTGCGCAAGTGTGTGGAAGAGAGATGGTGGAAATAAATATAGTTGTAGGAGAATTCCAGTGGGTTATGTATATGTTTTGGGTCGAAGTACCTATGTATTTATGTTATTGGTTTAGAATGCTCGTGTGATAGTAGGATAGAGAGCTTGTATGTTGATTAATGGTCGAAGGTTATGGAATTGTAATAGGTATGTACACCTATATGGTGTTGTGCACTAAAGATAGTGAAAAAATAAGGGGGAGGGAATGTAACTGTTAGAAATAATAGATGTGCTCATTTAACCATAGACAATATAGCAATATTGTCACCCAACCATAGGCTGAAGCCACCCTCGAGCACCTTAACCTTGACAGAGAATGATTCCAGAAACAAACCAATATCCAACCAAGGCTAATGCACCAAGAAAAGATAACTAAGACTAATCGGAAAGTCCAACCATAACCAATAGAAATTCTGAACCTAAATCAAGAATACAGATTGCAGTAGTTGCAGCTGCAGCTACTCCCCAGACTTGCACACTTGCCTAGTTTCTGCAGTGCACACTTCTTCATTGTTGTAATTTTGAGCTGTGTGTACCAAATCAGGTCTGGCTACTTGTATTTATACTGTTTTTCCTGAGCTGTTTGGGCTGACTTCTCATCCTAGAGGCTACATACTTAATATTAAATATTTCCTTGAGTCGACTTGTCTTCTAGGGTTATGTTTAATGCTTTAGGGTTTCTTCTTGCTTCCTGGAATATTCTATTCTTGTCAGGGTTACATGTGGAGGTAAATACCTCCCGCAGCTACCATAATAGCAACACTCCCTCCTAGCTAGGGAGGTATTGAAGGCAATGGTCTTGAGCAAAAAAAATACCATTCAACTGATAACATCATCATAACCATACAGACTATCTCATGATTAGATCACGAGCACCATCATCACTATCATCTGATAGCATCAACTGCATCATCTCTCAAATCCATACTCTATCTGAGTAATCAGGCATGATGTTGGATAAGTCATTCACTCCACAGAGTGATACAAGGACCATTCTTTTAATATGGACATACGTCCTATAAGAATGACTATCCCAACATATGCTAAAAGCTACACCATGGACTATAGAGACCATTCCTATAGGAATTTCAATCTAGGATTATTTTCTAATTGAGTCAGATGTACCATAGAGATTCGTCTCAACCTATATTCCTTAGAAAATATCGGTCTTGAACCATTTTCTTAATTGAGCCACAATCTGTGCCTTTAGGAAAAATACTAGTCCATGATATGTCAACAAACTGTCAACCTGGACCATTCTCCATAGAGAGAATATCTGTCCAACAACAATATATTCTATCTTAACCATTCTCCACCTAGAGAATGTCTGTCCATAAGAACACTGACTATCCATCTAGCTGATAATCATTTTCAACACTACTAATAGTCTACATGGAAATCAAAACAATGTCATTGAATAGAACACAACTGTGTCTATCCATAGTAATACACAACTACAATCCAGTGGTACACTACCACACCAAGTATCACACAGCTACTCAATCAGTAACACATAGTCACAACCAGTGGAACATATCCACCACAATAGCATACATCTACTGTTCAGAGACATACAGTCTCCATAAAAATCATATCATCTGATATCAACCCGCACAGAAAATAATATCATGATATAAACTGAGTCATCTCAGCCATTCTTCCACTCACATCTATGAGATATGGAAGAGCATCTGCCCTCAGAAAGTAAAGCATCAACCATGAGCTATCTAGAATATTCTTCTTAAGCATAGAAGAATAATTGTCCCAATTTCTGAGCCTGGACCATTCACCTAACTGGGTCATTCCTTTGGCACTAAACATAGTGCAACCTGGATAGAATGAGTCTTCCCTAGGGAACGCCTATCCCTGATTTTTGAACCTGGACCATTCACCTAACTCGGTCATTCCTCCAGCACTGAACAAAGTGCAACCTGGATAGAATGAGTC
This sequence comes from Picea mariana, assembly GCA_032191745.1. Classification (NCBI taxonomy): domain Eukaryota; kingdom Viridiplantae; phylum Streptophyta; class Pinopsida; order Pinales; family Pinaceae; genus Picea; species Picea mariana. The sequence continues at coordinate 53,612 of JASDQU010753421.1, read as the reverse complement.
TGCCCTAGGGAATGACTGTTTGGACCATTTCCTAAGGAAATGACTTTCCTGCACCAACCTCCAAAATGAACCATTCTTCAAAACTTCTCACAACTGTGAACTTCGAAAGAATGACATCCCATTGAGACATATCATTCTACTTGACCACTACTGAGAGTGATTTTCAAGAAGAATGAATGTCCTAGACCATTCCCCCACACTGGCCAGAAGGGGAATTGTTGTCTATGGTACATCATCAATCTATCGAACCATTTTCATTACGAAAATGACCATTCAATCTGGACCATTTTCCGAACTGGCAAATGCCTGTTCGTCAGAAATCTCAAACCACTTTCTGAACTGGAAAGGAACTGCTCATCCTAGACCATTTTTTGAACTGAAAAATGATTGTCCATAAATCAATAACAGATCAGTTCTCCCTCCCAACCTGGGAGTAATCTCTTCCTTTTTCAATTAGGAATTCATCTCCATGAGCTCTAGATTGTTCTCTTGAGTACGCAAGCTTTTTCATCTTGTACATAGGCTTTACCAAAATATCTTCTATCTACTCATCTGTGGAGATATATTGGAGAACCACTTCTCTTTTATGGACTTCATCACGGAGAATGTAATGCTCAATCTTAATGTACTTCAGTCTGTCTGGAACATTGGTTTTCTCTGAAGGTTGCATATATCTCTAATCATTACAGTATATCATGGTTGGATTCAATGCTTTTGTTTCCTTCTAGCTCATGACATCGCAACAAGTCTCAAACTGAAACATATCCAAGTGGCACTTCTTCTGTCATCATGAGAGTTTGTCATGGATTAGCAATCCATCATCCTGGACTTTTGAGTAACCATTCAGATACAATATCTCTGCTATAAAAAGTTTTCACCATGCTTTTGTTGTGCATGAGAGGCTCTGCACCAAGTTGTTTGAATCCATACAAGATATTCTTCCATCTACATACAAGGGTCTCTTTCTGGTATACCTCAAAACCTTGAGGTTTCTCTACATACACTTCTTTATTCAATTACTCTGTTGAGGAGAACAATCCTTACATTCATCTGATGTAAACTCAAACCCATGGATATTGTGGACGATATAATGGCTCAGGTAGAGGTATGTCTTACTGGAACAAGCTATCATCATAGCCTTCTCCCTCCATCTTGGAGAACCTCTAGTTCTAAATCTTACAATGCTTCCATTCATAAGTCTTTCACACACTATTCTTCATCACAACTTCTATTTCTTCTGCTTGATTGCTTCTAGTGGGTTCAAACCAAGCTTGTAGTCTTGTGATTCTTGATATAATGACTGGTTGTTTTGGCTTTTCTTTCTCTCTTGGAATCTTCATGTTCTTCCTCATGTTTCTCTTTAGCTCTTGGGTCCATGGTGTTTTCTATAGATTCCATGCCATGAAGATTCCAACTTCTTCCTTTCATCATAGGATCGTGGATGTGGATGGACAACCGGGGATACTTTAAGGCTTCTTTTCGAAGAAGACTTATTCTAAAGTCAAACTAAACATGTGTTGCTTTTCATGGCTGCTACCATCAATGGGAACATGGATATATACTTCATAACCCTCAATGGATCATATTATTTAGGATTAGATCCCTCCTAATTCTTGCTTCATGTATGAATGCATGCTCTTCTCTTGGAATTATATAATCGTCTCCCTCCATCTAAGAGAGTCCACGCTTCCATCTGCATCCTTATTGCCTTCTGCAAAGTGTCACAAGTCTTTTTCTAATTTCCTTTTGATTGCTGACTTCTTTCTATTTTTACTTCTTCCAGGTTTCTTCAAGTTTGATCATGATTTCGGTTTATCTTGCAGTTGTTACTTATGTTAATAGCTTCCACAAGAATTGTTACCAAGGATTGTCAATGTACTTCATATTTTTCATGTGTATTGCTTGACTTGTAGTCATCGTGATAGAAATACTTATCTTGTTATTCTTCCATAGGTATTGTTTCTCTTTGAACATCTTATCTTCTAAGAAATAGATATGCAAGATATGTACAGAAACTATGTAAACATGTTATGTACAAGAATTATGAAGAATATTGTTACCTTGTCTTGGAAGAAGAAGTATGTTTTATCCTGCTTGGCCTTCTTTGAGGGTTCCCTTTCTTTGGCAACTGATGCTTTGTGTGTTTCCTTCATTTTCTTTAACTCGGGACAATGATTCTTGTAGTGACCATATTTTCAACAGTTGAAGCATTGTATTTTTGACATATCTTTCTCTTGATTTGGTTNATGTGGGATACTCCTTTCTTGTGCTCATTCTTGCGGCAAATGCATCCCATGTCTTGGGAAGGCCATTGAGTACTATGTTTACCAGTTCCTTCTCTGAAATGATTTCTTCAATAGCTTGTATTTGATCTCTTAACTGAGAGATTCTCACAAGGTATGATGTTATGTTGTCATCATCATTCATTTTCATGTCACAAAGTTCATTTTTCAGACTCATTACTTGTCCAATGTTTATGACTGAGAAGAGGTTTGCTAGGGCATCGTACATATTCTTAGATGAGTCAAGATGGGAGATGTGGGGTATCAATTGGTATTTTATAGAGTCCACTATGATACTCATGGAATTGATGTCATTTTCTTTGAACTTCTCCATCACTGCAACGTTCTAAGGTTCTTTCTCTTTTCCTTCTTCGAACTGTGGTTCCAAGATCTTTCCTTTCACGATATCAAACACTTTATTCTTGGAAAGAATCAGGTCAATCCTTGTCTTCCACGCTCTGAAGTTAGAATCCCCTTCTAAATTTTTTTCTGACTTCATAGAGTAAGTCATAATTGTTTTGACTTGGTCAACCTTTGACTTAGACCAAAAAATCAAACTTGATGTCTTAGCTTGCTGAGAGTACCAGGAGATACGCTAGGCTAGGGCGCACTAGGATATCCATAAATTAGGTCAATATTTTCACTTAAGGTGCCTCAACAAGGGGATTAGGGTTTCGTTGTTGTAGCAAAAACTAGCTGCAACTGCAACTGTAAATGAGCAAATCCTCCCAACCTATCTTCCAGCAGTTAGACTGTCCGAAGATAGTGTGGGCCCATAACCTGTTAGAAATAATAGATGTGCTCGTTTAACCATACACAATATAGCAATATTGTCACCCAACCATAGGCCGAAGCCACTCCCGAGCACCTTAACCTTGACAAAGAATGATTCTGGAAGAAAACCAATAGCCAAGCAAGGCTAATGCACCAAACAAAGATAACCAAGATTGATCAGAAAGTCCAACCATAACCAATAGAAAGTCTGAGCCTAAACCGAGAATACATATTGTAGTAGCTGCAACTACAACTACTCCCCAGACGTGCACACTTGCCCAGTTTCTACAGTGCGCACTTCTTCACTGTTGTAATTTCGAGCTGTGTGTATAAAATGAAGTCTGGCTACTTCTATTTATATTGTTTTTCCTGAGATGTCTAGGCCGACTTCTCATTCTGAAGGCTAAATACTAATATTAAATATTTCCTCGAGCCAACTTGTCTTCTAGGGTTATGTTTAATGCTTTAGGGTTTATTCTTTCTTCCCAAAATATTCTATTCTTGTCAGGGTTACACGTGGAGGTAAATAACTCCCGCAACTACCATAATATCAATAGTAACATCCCCAATTTTAATCCCCACAAATTATAATTTACTTTTGTAGTTGTGATTAGGATGGTGAGCCATATTGAATTAATATGGCCAAGGGCCAAGCAATGTAATACGTAAAGCATAATGATCATAAATAAAATGTGATGCCAGATGCAAAGAGGGCATGGACAGAGATGGCGGCTGAGTAATCCACAAGAAATGAGGGGTCTAGAAAAGGAGGATTTTGTATCCATGAGTTTAATTCCAAAAATCAATTCCCCTATTTTTAATTCTTTAGGTGAACCTTTTGATTTCCATTGCATATGGAAGAGCCCAATCATTGAATATCTATAACAGGGTGGGTGTAATTAATCACATCCCATAGTTATTAAGAGTTGAATTGAAGTATAGTCATCTTGGGGAAAAGTGTGGGTGAAGCAAACATCAAAGAGGAGGAATTTCATATGGGTAGGGGTAGTAGTTTTGGATAGTCGTGTTTTTGCATGAACAACAAGAAGATAACAAAAAATAAGAGCGTTGGAGCTGGAGCAGTAATAGAGGTCGAATTTTGGAGCATTTTTGTAGATGAAGACTAAAGAAGAAAGTTTTTAATATTGCAGAAGAACCATGTTTGTAGGCCTAAAGAGTGAAATATTATGGGATTTGCACTACAACAACAAGTTATTGTTGTTTTTTCTAGGTAATTTTCTTAGAAATGAGTTCCCAGTAGTGATATTCATGGTTACCTGCACCAGAGAGGATGTAGATTTTAACCTTGTACAATATTTACTAAAAACATATTTTCAGTAAAAGAACAGAAAAGATACAATGGAAAATACAAACATTACACAGAGGATTTTCCCCTAGAAACCCAAATCGGGAAAACTAGCATATTTTATATTATCATTGTGTGACACATTGTTTACAATACAATATACATATAGGAGACAACGGCATCCAGAAACCTAACCCAATGACCTAGATTAGTCAACAACCCTAATTCCTTAACCAGAAATAGAAAGCCATCGACAAAGAAACCATGTGTCGAAAAACCACCTAAATATGTGACATGTTTCCCGAGGCAGTGCAAAGATTATAACACATACCCAACATTCTCCCACTTGTTGTTTTATTTTTATACAGGGGGTTATAGGGTTACATAGTCAACAATCCAGGGCAGGAATGCCCATGGATCCTCTACACCAAGAGAACTTCTCAGTGCTCAAAGATTTTGTTAATGAGTCTGCAACATTCTTCAAAGTGTCCACCTTCATCAACGATAGTTTATTTTCTTCAATCATGTTTCTCACAAAGTGATATTGAATATCAATATGCTTTGTCTTGAATGATAAGCCGGGTTCTTCACCAGAAAAATTGCACTCTGACTGTCACACTCTATCCTTGTTGTTTCCTATCAGCAACATGTCATCCACATACAAGACCAAATAAATCAAATGATCACCAATTAATTTAAAATACACACACCGATCCTCTTTTTCTTCTTGTGAAGCCAAGTCCCATCATATAAGTATCAAATTTTTGATACCACATCCTTGGTGATTGTTTTAAACCATACAGGGACTTTTTTAGCTTGCATACCAGCTCCTTCTTTCCCTTCACAACATAACCTTTTGGTTGCTTCATATAGATTTCTTCTTCCAGATCCCCATGTAGGAATGTTGTCTTCACGTCCATATGTTCTAATTCAAAATCAAATGCAACAACAAAAAATAACAAAAATCTTATAGAGGTTAACTTGGAAATAGGAGAAAAAATCTCACCAAAAGCAATTCCCTCAACTTGGGAATAACCCTTTGCTACTAACTGAGCTTTGTATTTCTCCACTTTTCCTTCTGCATTTAGCTTCTTTTTAAATACCCATTTGATGCCAATGGGATTTCTTCCAGTTGGCAACTCCACTACATCCCAAGCCTCATTCTTATCCAAAGATGCCATTTCTTCACCCATGGCCTTTTTTAGAGATTTCCATCTTCTGAATCCATTGCCTCCCTAGAAGTTCTAGGATCATCATCAGTAATAGACAGAAAAATTTAAATGGAAATCAGATGGAGTATACCTTTCCGGTAGCCTTCTTTCTCGAACCGATCTCCTCGATACTGGAGTATGAGGATCTTCTTCTTATGATTCTTGTTCTTTTGTAGAGTTTGATTCATCGCCCTTTAAATCAAACTCTATCTTCTCTGGTTCTTCCTTACTTAGTAGGACTTCATGTTTAACAACATCCTTCATTTCTCTAAATACCACATCTCGTCTATATACTACCTTCTTAGTTTCTGGGTTCCAAAGCTTATAACCTTTGAGACCATATTTATATCCAATAAAGATACACTTTGCAGCCTTCTTATCTAGCTTACTCCTGTTTTCCTTTGGAACATGAACATATGCATCACAGCCAAATACCTTGAGATGTGTGAGAGAAGGTTCCTTACCAGTCCATAACTCTTGTGGAGTCTTGTCATCTAACACTGATGAGGGTGATCTATTGACCAGGTAACATGTAGTACCCACTTCCTCTGCCCAGAATTCTTGCCCTAACCTGACACCACTGAGCATGCACCTTGATTTTTTCATCAGTGACTTGTTCATCCTTTCTGCAACTCCATTATGTTGAGGTGTATATGGAGTAGCATTCTTCCTTGCTACACTAGACTTCTTACAGAATTCTTCAAATTCAGTCCTGCAGAACTCTCTACCATTATCTATCCTCAACACCTTAATTATTTTCTCTGTTTGATTCTCAACAAGAGCCTTACACTCTTTAAACATGTCAAAGACTTCGGATTTCTTCCTAAGGAAATATATCCAATTATTCCTCGAGAATTCATCTATAAATGAGACGTAGTACACAGATGTTCCCAATGATGGGACCGACACAGGTCCAAAAACATCACTGTGAACTAGTTGCCCTCGTTGCACCAGAGGGGAATCTTACCTGATTTTGCTTCCCATATAAACAATGTTCACAGAAATCAAAATCCAGAGAGCAGTTAGACATACCTTCAACCATACCTTTACCATGTAGTAGTCGAAGACGCTTCTCTCCGATATGCCCTAGTCTTTGATGCCACAACATAACCTTTTCTCCAAAGACTATAGGATTTCTTACTTCTTCAACTCCAATATCAGAAACAATGGAACTATTACACCCATCACTAATAGTGCTTCCTTGCAGCTTATACATAGTTCCAAACCGAACTCCCTTCAGCAACACCATTTCTCCTCAAACCATCCTGTAGGTTTCCTTTGCAAATATTGTTTTTACCCCTGCATCGTCCATTTTTCTTACAGAATCAAATTTGTGGCCAAACCTAGGATGTGCAGAACACCAGGCAGTGTTCTAATCCTTCCATCTATGAGCCTCAAATTAACTTTTCCTCGTCCTATGATTCTGGTTGTCGAATCATCACCTAAGAAAACATTACCTCCATCATACCTTTCATATTCACAGAACCACTCCCTGTGGGGAGTCATATGATCAAAGGATGCACCAGAGTCAACCAACCATGCCTCATGATTTGCATGTGTTCTTGAAGAAGCCAAGTACACATCCCCTCCTTCTTCCTTGGAGGTATTTTCTTCTTTAGAAGGAGATTCTTCAGATCCCTTCTTTTTCTCAACTTTGGATCTACATTTCTTCTTGTAGTGCCCTTGTTTTCCACATATCCAACATACTCTTACAAAATTTCCGAGAGATTTAGATCTACCCTTAGACTTAGATCTCTCACTTGATAACTTAGATCTATTTCTTTCCTGGGAACATCCTCTTGCAAATAATGCATATGTGCTCTGTCCTTTCATATTCTTCTGTCTCATCTCCTCATACAACAAGGATGGGACTACTTCATCAAACATCAAGGCAGTTGTATTAATATCTATGGCCACAACCAGAATATCCCAGGAGTCTGGTAAAGAACACAGTAAACTGATACATTTATCTTCATCTGAAATTTTAATCTCAACAGATACTAACTGACTTACCACAGTATTGAAGGCGTTCAAATGCTCTGCCACTGAGTCTCCATCTCTCATCCTCAGGTTATACAACTTCTTTCTCAGGAATAGTTTATTTACTAGGGACTTAGACTGATACAACTTCCCCAAATTTTCCCATAAATCCTTGGTTGTAGCTTCCTCTGACACATTTAGTAATTATTGAATCTGAGAGGCGCAATTAGATTGTGCTCTTTGCCTTCCAATCCAACTTTTTCCAGTCATCTACTGAAGTTCCTGTAGGTGCAGTACCTAGATCTACCATGATCCACTAATCTCTGTCCACCAACAGATCTTTCATCTTGAGCTTCCACAACTCAAAACTTTGCCCATTAAACTTCTCGATCTCCATCTTCGAATTACTTGCCATTTCTTTTCACCTGAAAAACAATACCATAGATCTCCCACTGTAACAAGGCTTATCACAATCCCAAGCCAAACCCTTGACCACAAAGGCGTCCCCCTGAAGCCAACGAAGCTCTGATACCAAATGTATATTTTAACCTTGTACAATATTTACTGCAAACATATTTTCAGTAAAAGAACATAAAAGATACAATGGCAAATACAAACATTACACAGAGATTTTCCCCTGGAAACCCAAACAGAGAAAACCAACATATTCTATATTATCATTGTGTGATACATTGTTTACAATACAATATACATATAGGAGCCAGTGGCATCCAAACCCAATGACCTGGATTAGTCAACAACCTTAATTCCTTAACTGGAAATAGAAAACCATCGACAAAGAAACCATGTGCCAAAAAACCACCTAAATATGTGACACTACTACTCATGCAAAAAATATAACACATACCCAATAGAGGCCCTGGTAAACAAATGGGACACCCGATGGACTAAGAGAAATGAAGGAATACATTCATTTGGTTGGGTAGGTCGAGAGGAAGAGAGATAGTGGAAAATTGGGATAACTTTAGGAGAATGTCAGTGGGTTGTGATATTTTCTGAGTTATGAGTGGACTGTGAGAGACCACCCTCTTTTGTGGATTCCTAGCCCTAGCTTGGGGGTGACTTGTTGTTGAGATATGGAATAGAAATTCTATGGTTGGGTGGAATGTTCATACTAAGAAGTTGTTTCCAAAACTATTTTAAAAAAGTAAGTGTTTTTATCTTGTTATGTGTTATATTTAGGAGATAAATTGTTGTGCCTTAACTCTATGTATGAGAATGTTTTATATGCTATTGTAATGATATTATTAGTTACCCTCATGTGATTTTAGCATACTATAGATGCATTCAATTAAATGATATTAGAAATGGTTAATATGTGTGTTTTCTTGTAGTTGTTAAGCTATAAGAATCTGTTTAGCATAAATTATATTGTGTTATGTGAATTCTGCAAGTAATGGACCTCAATAAATCTAGGGAATGTTACAAGTTTTCTCATGTAACAATGGTACTTAGTGATCTAGATTGTATAGAGAATGAAATGAAACACACAAAGAAATATAGTAGAGAGCATAGTAATATGGTGAAAACCCAACTTCTATTAATGTATAAAATAGTGGAATATTGTAGAACACAAATTGGCTAGAATGGTGGTAGTTTATCTCTAGAGAGAGAGAGAGAGAGAGAGAGAGAGAGAGATGGTGGCTATGCTCATTCACAAAATATAATACAAGAGGACGAAAAGGATGGCCTTTTAACATAAATCAAGAACCCTAAAGGTCCAAAACCCTTAACCTAGAAGGAAAACTACCAAAAGGTGTTTTGAAATACCAAAAGTGTATTTTTGGGTGTTAGTTTCTACATCAAATTTATGGGAACGTAACTTTCACATACAATCTATGTTTGGTGTGCATAGTAGCTCGTTGGAAACATCTAACTAAGGAAAACAACAAAAATAGTCTGCCGACAAAGTCAAGTTGGGATCGTTTTTCTAGAATGCTCATTAAGGGCCTTAAAATGGACTTGGAATTTTATGACTCAAAAAATTCCAGAAAATCATAACAAAGCTACTCAGATGGAGAACCATGTTAATTCAATAGAAAAGGTGGGTGGCCACTGATATCTACTTGGATCACTTAGGGAAGTAATATCCTACTTTCCAATACATTGACAATGAAGGCAATGCAATTTTGGTTCAAAAATTTCTAATATCAATATCATTTTGGTAGATCTCAATATAACATATCAAAAAGTGTATAAGAAAAATGTCCCATCATTTTTTTGCAAATTTCAATGACCCCACAAACAACAAAAGGCCCAACATAATCTTTTAGACTATCATTTTTTTCCTCTATTTCTGGGCATCTTATACTTATCACACTTGAACATAAACATTTTTTCTTTATCATTCCCCTATATGAGAAATTATAAAATTATAAGTTTATAAATACTCTATTTACTATTAAAATGTATCCTTTACTTACAACCATAAGTTTTAATAAAGAAAAAATAATATATTTGTAGTTGTAAGTTTTAATAAGGAAACAATAATATATTTGTATTACAAAAATTTTAGAAAAAAAAATATACTCTAATAATTTTAGTAAATATTTTAACTCTTTGAATACAAAGTATATTCCCTTCAAACTAATGTTGAAAAAATGTTATTTGTTTAATTTTTAATATTTACAATTTCATAAAACATAATAATATTCACTATTATATAATCTCAATACTCTTCTTAAAAAAAAAGAATATTTAAATTTTTCTTAATGAAATTGATTAAAAATAATCATTTAATTATAAGTAATCCCCAGAGTTTCTCACTTTAGGTAGAGTTTGACACAAACAATTCTCCAAGTTGTAATGATGCGGATAATGCAAACTTAAAACTTACCCTCTCAATAATCTTCCATTTCATTCGGTTAGAGAAATAATTATATGTTTCTTTTCAAATTGATCAGGATCCTTCTAGACTATGCATAATCGTTTTTGTATATATTTATTTCTTGAATCCATTCAAGACTATGCATAATGAATATCTGTATTTAATGAATCCATTCAAGATGTTGGGATGATCATTTCTTTTTAACGAGTCAAATTGTTTCTGGTGATATCAAGTCAAGGAAAAAGAATGGCCTATACATTGAAATCTCTTTCAAAAATGGCTTTTCTTATAAACCTTGTGACCAGTCAATTTACAACCAATATCTTGTAATAATGAAGATACCATATTTTCATGCTCAATTGTTGGATAGCATTCAAACCCACATTTCACATTAAACAATGTTAGTGTTGACTATCCATTTAAACTTCATCAAAGGGGATCTCACTAGTATCACTATATCATTGTGCAGCTGGTAAAAGCAATCATCTTTTATAGAACTATAGCTCACAAATTGAACTATAGTTCTATAAAAGATTGCAGGGTTGATTGAAGGGAATTGGCCATGTTTGTTTAAACATGGGCATGGGCATTAGGGGCAATTTTTTCATGTTTCTTAGTTTTTAGAGAAGATCAAAACAAAATTGTTCACCGCTATCGACCAAAATAACATTTTTAGTTTAATTCAAGACTTTCATTTACTTTTAAATATGCATTGCCTAGATAAATTCATGTACTGGAAGGAAATAACTAAATTAGATTGCTTATGATTTAAATTTCTAAAGTTATTTTAAAACTTGAAAAGAGACAGATTTGAAGAGAAATACTTTGATATATTGTTGTCTAAAATGAACTTCAATTTCCTTGATTTGATTTTCATGGTTAATTTGCTTTATTTATTGTTTCATTAAAAATAACCTTAAATTCCATAACATTGTGAAGTTGAAAAACATTCTTGATTTGCTTCTTTAGTCCCTGATTAGAATCAACATGCACTTTCCCACAAACAAGTTTGCATTAGAGGGTCTAGTTTCCTAATGTGCTAAGGAGTGTATTCTTCATATACACCAAAATGTTATATTAATTAGATATCTAAAAACTATAAAAACATAGGACATTACAAAGTATATGATTAACATAAGTTTCAAAATGGAAATGGAACCCAATGTTAACAATAAACCACAAACTATCAGTGCAGATTACACGTCATTATTGAAACTCACTTTCTAAAAAAACGTGACTCAATTGACTAATATTGAAAATCATCGTAAATTTTGGTAACAAGAGATTCACAAGCACTCCAAACTTCCATAAACTAGCACAGCCGCTAATTCACGGCTGAGAACGCCGAAAGGTCGGTAACGTCTGTGGTAATTCATAATTTGTTTGTGGTGCTGCATGGTTTAATTCTATTTAATCATTTAAACGTGGCAATTATATATCCTTATAGTAATTTTTTAATGTGATTAGGTAAATGTTAAAAAGTAAACATGTTAACGGATGTCTTGATAAATGCAAGAAAGTTATGAACAATAAATCTGACCCATTGATTTTGGAGGACGACTAAGAATATGCCAGCATCTTCAATGCATAGCCATCAGATTAGGGTTTAAGGTTAAATAAGGTTAAAAAATCATTAATTGTGCCTATTATCAATAGGTATACGCCTTTCGACGTAATAAAAATATTAATAATAACTTGTAGGAATTATAAAGCTACTAAAACACTTACATGTGTATTTTTTTGCATTATGTTATGTTATGAAATCCTCAATAATTTTTATTTGATTCAAAATACATACCAAAGAGGTTAATGGTTGATCCTACAACTACTTTGTGAATATTATATCGAGCATGCTAATGACATGGCTATGTGTAGTATTTTTTGTTAAAATCATTTACATTTGAAAAAAATTACATTAAATGTGATTTCTCATAGGAGTTCACTGAAACGTTGCAAGTAAAATTAGTGGATTCTGAATCATGTGGTTGTTGGGAAGTGCGATTTGAGTAACAAAGTTATTAGAGTTAAGTTATTCTCTAGCGTAATTAAAAATAAACCAATTACTTTTTTACAAAACTACCTTATTTCATTTGTCAAAAAGTGAAGTAGTGTGGTGATACCCCTGCTTCGTATTCTTGGAAGTAGAAGGAAAAAGAAAAAGAAAAGTATGAGATACCATCTTAGGGTTTCTAGAAAATATAAAATAGAATGAGATCTTTAAAATGAAAAGAAAAACAACAAACCAAAACTGCAAAAAAAAAAAATAGAATAACATAAAGGAAGATTGGAAAAATAAGTGGATCTCCATAGAGGTTTTTCCTTGTTGCTAGTTTAGTTCCCTTGAAGATTGTCCTTTAAGAAACCCTAGACCCTATTCAATAGGTCTTCTAAAAAAAATATTCAAGGTTTCAACATTTTATTTTCTTATTAAACTTATGAGTGCTAGAACTAACTCCCTTATTATCATTGACAACCAAGTTTACTCTATATCTCTTGAATTTTGAAGTAGATGCCACCAAATAGAACAAAAATAGAAATCCAATTGCAGAAAGATAAGACTAGAGTTAAGGGATCGATTTATTATATATAATCAAATAAAAAATAAAGAACATCAAACAAAATACTCCATCTAACCATCTTTGTTGATATTTCATTTGGTGTTCAAAACTCCCACCACATTGACAATGTCTTATGGGACATTTATGTTGTTTTTTTTTGGATAGTAGTGCCTTTTGATTATGTGTTTCCATTATAGGAAATTTCTATTTTTTTTAATAGTAGTTCCTTTTGATTATGTATTTCCATTATAGGACGTTCTAATTGTAGAAAGATAAGACTAGAGGTAAGGGATTGATTTATTATATATAACCAAATAAAAAATAAATAACATCAAACAAAATACTCCATCACACCATCTTTGTTGATATTTCATTTGGTGTTCAAAACTCCCACCACATTGACAATGTCTTATAGGACACTTCTATTGTTTTTTTAGGATAATAGTGTCTTTTGATTATGTGTTTCCATTATCGGACATTTCTATTTTTTTTTATTTTTTATTTTTATAGTAGTGCCTTTTGATTATGTATTTCCAATGTAGGACCTTCCATTTTGCATGTATATCTCTTAGAAATATAATATAGTCAAGCTCTTAGAAGTATTGTAAGTTTTCAAGTCACCTATTTACCATTTGTTGTTGCAGGTGATTTGGAAATATTTCACCCCTTCTTCAATCATTCATTTCCCTTTTTCTTCACGACTGTATCCTAAGGAGGCATTTGTATTATGTCCATAGGTTAAGTTCTTAGAATTTTATCATTGTATATTTCTTATGGTATTTGTGTATTGGGTGGGGAAATGAATTTGAGGAAAGATTGTATCTCTAATTTGGCCTTTGGATTATAGTTGATGATGTACCAAAATTATTTTAAACACTATACTTGCACTTTTGAATCAATGAAGAAAGATATTTTCCCAATCCTTTGACTTATGGTAGATATGTTATAAGTGAGGATTTCTTCTCATGGTTGTTATGATGTACCTTAGATATGAAATTTAAATTTATATCAAATAACTATCTTAAAATGCCCCTCTATGTAGTAGTTGAAGATGTTTGTGAAGCTTAAAAAAAATTGGCGTGATGTGCACAATTTGGGTGATGGTTATAATAGGACTTACTTGTAAATACCAGGATGAAGAATAACAAATTTTAGATTGTTTACTATTACTAATAAATTTTTGGCCTTTTTGGGAAAAAACACGTTTATTTAGTTAATCAAAGATTTCTACCTTGATGTCAAGAAATGTTTGCAACGATTATGATAAGAATATGCATACAAGGTTTGTAATTTTCATGGACAAGATTGTTTTGGTTCTTGGCAAGGATAATTTTATCATTGGCTCATTGATGAAGACCCGACACATCACAATGCAGAGCATTGACAATCAAGTTTGCAATGGAATTCCTTCTTGTAGAATATAGTTGGGAATATGGCTTTTAGTTCTTAGATAGCAATCCAAATTTAAATTGTACACACAAAAAGATTGAATGTGTAGAAACCGGGTATGAGAAGTACACAAAGGAGGGTCTTCTCCATTTTAAATCAAATTATTTGCTTGTGATGTGACCAGATCATTATGAGGATGGCTCTTGTCTTGTTGTAAATATTTGTTGTGGTCATCCTCTTATTGGTTCAATCCTTTCAATATTGAGGCTTGATCCAAGTGAAACTATAAAATGCACACATTTATGGAATGGTTGAGAGTGAACAAATTCTAGTAGTTGGAGCATGGATCTCTATAAGTTGTGCTAACATGTATAGTGGAAAAACTAAAATTAATAAAGGGTGATTTGGATTGCATCATTATATGTTTTTTCATCGATATTGGTACTTTGTGGGTGGAAAAATTGGAGGAATTGGCTTGTAGGGGCCATTTTAGTGGTAGGTCTCATTTTGGAAATTTAGGGTTTAAAACCTTCCCAAGCCATGTTGAGGCATCAAATGAAATGTTTGGGGATAAAAATTTGTGAGAATAGATCCCAACCCCTTGACATTATTCTACACATTGATACCTTTCCAACAATGAGAAAATCAACTCAATCATAAATCATGTGCATAAGTTATACCTTCTACAAGTTGACCTTCCTTGTTGACCACCATGGTATGACTCGATGCAACAGTATCCCCCATTACTCACACATATGGGGCTAGCCACATGTGAAATTTCAAGAAGATCTGAGACGGTCCAAAACCTTGTCACTAATTGAGGGTTTAGAAGGAAAAATCCCTAACCCTAGAAAACTATCAAGATATGTTAAATACCAAGCCAATAGGAGGAGAAAGGGTTCCATTATTTTGTACTGTACTTGTTTCATAGTTGAGAAGATCATTTAGGAGTGGGATTTTAGAGAAAAAAAAAAGGAGGTATGATATTTTGTAGTAGTTATTTAGTAGTGTCAAAGAAAACTCCATAGTGAGTGCCCCTTTCTTTGTACTTTCATTTCATAAATGAAGTAAAGAGAGAAGATCATAGGCCTCACCTTCTAGCTAGGTTTTCTCCCATATCAATTTTTCTAGGTGATCCAAGAGGATCCATAAATTCTCACAAAGGTCCAGGAGGATCCATAACTCTCACAGAGGTCTAGGAGGATCCATAAAATCTCAAAAGTTTTCCATCTCAAATTCTCTCAAAAACTACATCATTATGCAGAGTTCGATCATAGCTTTCCAATGATACAAAAATTACCTCAAATGGAGTTCATATGAAAACAATCTGATCGGTCAAAGTTTAGGTCAAACTAGACAAAAGTCAAAAGTCAAAAGGGTCAAAGGTGACACGTGTCACCACTGAAAGGGTGACACGTGGCATGACCATACAGGTCATATGGTGCTGACATGGAAACACTCCAAGGTGCCACATGGCATACTATACGTTTGACTGGGCAAGGTGACTTGGCATCCACATGGCACGGGTGGACCAATTGTGTCTTGACATGTTCCAATGAAAGATCAATGAAAGGTTGCCACATGGAAGCCTCCAATTGACCATTTATGGATAAGGTCATTTAAAATTTTATTGGGAGTCTGGAACTCCCATAAACTTACGCAAATTACCTTACCATTACACCATACATATGAGACTTAACCCTATACGACGACGAATATATTTAAGCTTTGGTAAGTGTTTAAATGGGTGGAAAAAGGGGTCAAGGGCTAAGCCCTCAACCCATATTATATGTGATCTCATTGTTTATCGGAAACCGTAACCTATATTTGTGGAGGGGGTTATACCATATATGTCGTCACATATAAATAATACCAATGTAAGAAAACAAAACACAACCGATGGTCTGTGGGGATTGATCCCCTGTACTACCGCATAATATGCCAATGTCCTAATCAATGCACCATTGGCACCTTATGTTATGGGGATTCTACCAAATTTAGATTTAAGTTTCCCAATTTTTCCCATGGAGGTTGGGCCTTTGGCCTCT
Source organism: Picea mariana (assembly GCA_032191745.1). Classification (NCBI taxonomy): domain Eukaryota; kingdom Viridiplantae; phylum Streptophyta; class Pinopsida; order Pinales; family Pinaceae; genus Picea; species Picea mariana. The sequence goes on along the minus strand of JASDQU010753421.1, from coordinate 37,216 downwards.
TTATGGGTACGTGGACCAAGGTTTGCACATAGTCCGAGGAAAAAATATATCCTGAGGTGTCATGGATCTCAAGGAGAAGGTATGATATGGATAGTGCATCAAGTTTCATGCCAAATATTGCCTAAGTTTTGGTGTTTCATATATTTGTGTGCCATGACGTATTATGTCCGCATATAGGAATGTTTATACTCATTATTCTCGTTAGGCTTGAGAGGCGTTCAATGGCGATGTTATTTTCGTGCTAAGATGTCGTATTTAGAAGTCTTAGTCCATATTTCCATTAATGAGTGCCATAGTGCATCATTTGGCATGTAAAGAGGGTGAAATTAAGCCAGTTCAATATATGGTCGACTTTATACTCATTTTTGTCAAGATTTCACATGGAATTCAACGACAAACTCTATATTTGAGTTTGAGCAGTGGAATTAAAGAGTGAATTCAAATTGACTTTGTAAGTCCATGTTGTAATGTAATTTGACATTTTGAGATTACGAGGAGCAATTTTTATTGGTGAAAGGGAACTTTGAAGATGAAGAAAATTATGACATTAATGTTGTATAATTTGAGTTCTTTTATTTTCTATTGATTTGTCTCATAATTTTCAAATTAATCATCATTTTATGATATTTTGGATAATAAGCACATCATCATTTTTCTGCAAATCACCTCAATAGAATCAAGAATTATTCTAAATCAAGTTAGATGCTAAACTGGGTTTTTTAATATTAATATTGGTATCTAAGGATTTTCGAATCAACTGGTATTAGAGAAAGGTTTTGACGTGCATTTGCAAGTTGTTGATGTGACAAGGTCCAAGACTTAAGTTGGTGAAGGTTTTGAAGACTCTTGTTGAGAGGAAAAAATGATTAAATCTCTCATGAAGTTAAGGCTACAGAAGAACATTAACTAACAAATTTAGAAGGAGAATTTTGAATTAAGGATGCGGCTACAATCTCTCGAGGAGGAGAAGAAAAAGTTGCAAGATAAATTGATACGCCATGAGGAATTCCATAGAGGTATTTTTAATTTTATGGAAAGGAACTTGTAGACCAAGGATCAGATATTGTAACCATCAACATCATTCCATGAATATTGGCAAGTAAAGGATGTAAAGTCTCTTATGCAAGAGAAACTAACATTTTCTAAAGGCATGATCGAGAAAGATGATTCCTCATATTATTCTTTTTCCCATCAAGATGGAGAATGCTCAAGGACCGTTAAAGCAAGGAGAACTTCAGATGAATAGGTCCTTCATAAGAAGTTAGATTTACCTTCTAGCCCATGGAAAAGTAACATATGTATGACATCTCCAGAAAGAGATATGCATTCTAAAGAGGGAATGAAGACATTTCCCACTGGTAAGATTGATAAGGATATATGGTCTATGTATACATGTGATTTCTGTGCAACCAATAACCATGATATGGTGAAATTTCGAAGAAGACAATCTGTGCAAGAAAATCCATCCAAGAAGAAGGCTAAAGGTAAAGTTCATTTCTCAAAACAAAGGAAAATGGGGAGACAAGAAGGGATCGTGGTTCCAAGATGGGAACAAGACACTATGCTCTTATTGTGGTAAGAGTGGACATCAAATCAAGAAGTGTTGGACACTTTATCCACACTTATGTCCAAAGAAAAACTGGAAATATGTAAAGGCACTTGCAACAAGACAAGCATAATCCCTAGGTGAAGTTAATAGTCTTGTTGAAATATTTGAGAAATAATATGTCCTAATGGTTGGTCTTAATAGAGTGACATATGAAGACATCGAGGAATGGTTCGTGGAAAGTGGCCCATCTTGCCACATGAGAGGGATGAGATCAATATTCTTGACTTTCTCAGAGATCGTCACATATTTCTATGTAGGATCTGTAACTAAAACCATACAAGCAATAAAAGGTTAAGGATATGTAAGATTCCAACTCAAGTCGGGAGGATCTATGGGAATATAACATATGTTATATGTTCTAGATTTGAAAGTAAACCTACTCTTAGTTGCAGTTTTTGAATATGAAGGATATGTAGTAACATTTCGGGATGGCCAAGTACTTGTGTATTCAAGGGAAGCTACTCAAGATACAACAATAGTGTTTGGTGTTCGCAAGGAGAGGTTATATAGGTTATTGGGAAGACCTATAATTTGGTATAATGGTTTCTTGGATTTAACATCAGATTCAATGACGAGTTCAACATCAGCATCAGAGGCATTGTCACATATAGGAAGCCGTGAGACTCCCTCCCATACCAAGGGAAGAATGAGTCCATGAAGAAAACCATCCATCATATAATATTTCATTGTAAATATGTATATTTGTAAAATACAAGCTAATATGCATATGTAGATACCTTCTATTTCTATTGTTATATTAGAAGGCTTGTTAGCCACTCATGGTAGATTTTAAGTGTTAGCACTGGAATTCACCCTTAGATTGCATCGAAGGTAAGCCTAGTACCCATCAGTTTGTATGTCACAGGTTGGTTTTAAAGAGGTAAAATGGGCACAGAATCAAGACAATATCATTTTAACTCAGTAAACAGTGACCAACCTGCACAAGCAGGTGAGGTCTTGATCAACTTTAGTCAATAAGTTGAGATTAAGTGTGAGTAGAGGGAAGACTTAGTGAGAAATATGAGCGAGATTGCTATGGGAATCAGGCCTTCCAACAACTCGGATAAGACAAACTCAGACTCAAGATCACTCTTAAGCCTAAGTTCAGACACTGAAACATGTCCAAACAACATAGTCACATTAGCACCATGAGCAAACCTGCATCATGATGCAACTATGACAAATCGACTGGATCATCCATGCCCAAGCCATCCGGTGTAAGAGGGAAAAGATAACACAGGTAACTGAGTAAAACTAGTCAAGATATTGTTGTCATCAAACCTACATCACAACAACATAACTACCCTCGACTGGATCATCCATGCTCGAGTGTTCTAACATAGCTGTTACAAAGAAGTGAAAAGGAAATTGAATTTCATTAAACAATAAGTCTCAAATACATATACATAACTAGAAGAACTAGAGCTTCATCACAACGTTATAATACATAAGCCTTTCTCAACCCTCGACCCTAAAAAAATATAAAATATGCCTAGATATACTCAGGACAATACACCCCCAATAGCAGAGGCGTGCCTGAGTTTTTGCATTCAAGGCTTTACGTTTGCATTCTCTCTAGTAGACTGTGCATGCAGTCTCCTGTCAGACGTGAGCTTTGTCAGATGCAATGTGCTTTAAGTAGGGATTTGACTCGATGATAGTCTGGAATTCTGAACCATAAATTTTGATTCTTCCATTTATGGGAGGAGATGATGTTTCAACCACCTCCCCCTCTTTCATTAATTGTCTTCATCGGGATCAGGATGAGCATGAGTCAACTCTGTGCTTGGAAAACATGCCAGCTACACTCTTCTCCTTTGCCACGTGGATCTTTGTTGCATGTTGATGGTGGAGAGCTAATGAGGCGATTGGCACAAACTGACATGGATCAATGAAGGAGATATATCCAGGTGGATGACGTGGATGGTGGAATGGTGATCGGGAATGCATGGGTGATGACCTGCGGGAGACGAGGTGTAAAGGAGTGAGGGTGATGTGGCACATGAAGAAGATGTGGAGGCAGAGGGATGTGAGTGGTTAGGGGGGACATGACAACATGATGGAGGTGACATGGAGGGGAAGTGGAAGACACATGTCGAGAGGCAAGAGGGGAGATGTGACAGTGGGAAGGGGAAAGGTGCGAGATTGATGTGAGTGGGAGACAGGTGTCGGCAGGGGCGCATGCAGTATGGGAAGGTGGTTAGCGATTTATCTTGGAGGGGGGGGGT
>JASDQU010753421.1:0-24757 GCA_032191745.1 Picea mariana | reverse complement strand
AGGTGGATTATTTAAATAATAAATATAAGTGACAAAATCAAGAAATGATAAAGTAAGGTGACAAAATCAAGAAGGAATATTTAAATGATAAAGTATTGGAGAACTTTCTATTTATGGAAAGTGGTTAACCCTAAAATAAGGAAAATAGGTTAAGTGACCTAGAAATGGGTTAAGTGACCTAAAACTGGGTTAAGTGACCTAGAGGATTAAAGTATAAATAAGATAGAAATGGTCTCTTGTAGATCATCCTTTTTGTGGAACAATGGAGAGCTTCTTGTGAGAATATCTTTTGGAGTATTGATGGAGAACTTCTTGTGAGAGCTTCTTGAGCATTTTTGGTGTGGAACACTTGAAAATATTGAATATCTATAGCTGACTGAGGTAAAAAAAGGATATTTAAGCTGAATTTCAGAGGGAATGTGAAGAAAAAAGGGCTGGAATTTAAGGGAGGATAAATACTTTTCATGATGCTTTCTAAGGTATGTTATTTACAGGTCATCTCACCATTTTTGTAATAACTTTTTTTCTATAATGATTCAGACCGTGAGATTTATATTACATTGAGGAAGCATATCCAAGTATCCGTGGTAAAAAATTCATCTTGTGGGTCATTGTAGTTTTAGAGATACACTTCGTGGAAAACAGGGCTTGTGGCTAGTCCTGAAACTAGTCTAAAACAGATGATTCGGGTCAAAACATCATAACTTCTTCATAACAGATCCAAATTCAATGAGACAAATTGTTTTGGTTATACTACAGTCTGTAGTATTCTTTGTAATAGTTTCATATCTATTCAACAAATATTCCATGCGGGGCACGCTCTACCATGTTGCTCTCTAAAATAAGCCAGAATTCAACAAGGTAAATCGTTTTTTCTATAACTCCCTTTCTGAGAGGTTCCAAGTAGTGAAACCTGGAGTAATTGCATAAAAAACATTGAATAACATTGTGTATCAATTTCATATATTTTTTCATTACAGGTACAAAGTTATGATTATTTCAGGTTAGGGTTGTTGACTAATCCAAAACTAGTCATGGTTGAGACAAGAAGTTGATGAGTTGGCACATACATGAGGTGTATAGTTGATGATGTTGGTACATATTGATGAGTCATTGTTGATGAGTAGTTGAAACATGATTTGTATATACTTGGTACATGGTTGGATGCACGTTTTTATGGTACAGGTTGATTACACGTTGTTTGGCACAGGTTGGTGCATGGTTGATGCACTTGTTTATGGTACAGATTGATATCTGTTGAGGATTGTTGCCTCATCTCAGTTGGTGCTGAGGGTGTAATATTAGTCTTTCATTATAGAGTTGGTGCTCTTGTAGAGTTGTACTCTATTCAGTTGTTGCTGAAAAACCCCAAGGATTGTAGTCCGTAATAAAAAGAAAATTGTACATACATCTTGTGTTCTTTGTGTTCCTTGTGGTGATGAATTGTTGATGATATATTTCTGATATATTTTGTTGATATGTGTTGACATTTAACTGGTTATAAATGAAAACAATGAGTAATGAGTTAATGGTGATTGTTAACTAAGGAGTTTTGGGAAAAATAGCCCTACACTCTTCACCTCCCCTCTCAGTGTAGTCGGTGTGTCAAACAATACTTTTTCAAATTAATCATCATTTTATGAGATTTTGGATAATAAGCACAACATCATTTTTTTGCAAACCACCTCAATATGATCAAGAATTATTATGAATCAAGTTATATGATAAAATGGATTTTTGAAGATTAATATTGGTATCTAATAATTTTTGGATCACTAGGATACATATTGTGTTCAATGTTGTCGATGGCGTGTGTTTTTTCCCTTGTTCTTTCATTTTTATTTCATTTATTTCAGAAATTAAAGCACTAATATAGTAATAATTACTCTAGGATCTAAGGAAATAATTTGCATAATATAATATTTTAGAATATTTCAATATTTGTTCTATTGAACTACTCTAGTGGAATATCCATGGTAGTTTACAAATCATATTGGTAGTTTATAAATTTTATTTAGGGTATTTGTGGAAATTTGTAAGATCTAGGAATTGTCTTAAGTAGAAGGTCACAGAACCCTATCCATGGAAAATTATTATATTCATAACAATCCTTAGGATGTAGTAGAAGAGAGATTTTCAAGTCCAGAAGAGAAAGTTGTTGATATCTCTTGCAACATGGCCATCCTCATGGAAGCTCTAGAAAATAAGTTCAAATATTTCGAGGTTGGTGGTTCTAAGTCAGAAAATGGATCTTATGAGAAACCAATAGATAGTAGATTCTTAGAAAAGGAGTTGAGAAAATAGATCTATAAAGATTATCCAAGTTCCAGTGTCATCACTTCTTCACAACCTCCATTTAAAATGGAATCAAAAGTGGACATCAAACTCTATGAAGGTGAGGTTGATGTTGTTAAGTTTAATTATTGTTTGTAAAAGTTAGAAGTGTATTTAAGTGTCCATAATGTATATGAAGAGAAGAAAATTTCATTTTCCCAATTGAAATTGTAGGGCCATGCACCAACCTAGTGTGAAATCCACATAGAGACACTTAGGTTGGAGGGTGCTCCACTAGTAACTAAGTGGGAGGATTTTAAAAACCTCATCAAGTTCTAGTTCTACCCTATTGGCTATGTAGTGGACCAATGTGTCCATTGGAATCACTTTAGATAGAGGCTAGGGTTGAGTGTGCAAGAGTAAACCATTGAATTCAGGAAGATGGTGACCATGTTGGGTATCTCTCCCAAGAACCCATATGCAATCCTCAAGTATTCAGGGGGTCTATGATCCAGATTATTTTCGGCAAAAAATGAGAGAGGAGATATAATAAATAAATGCACAAAGATATTGCAGATTGTCAATAATCTAACATAAATGTATCAGAGATGCAACCATAAACAGTAATACATGATTTCTATTAATCAAAGAAATGTATAGAGACTGTAAAAATACATAGTGAAAGATTCGCTAGAATGGTGAAAACTTATCTCTGAGAAGAGATGTGATGGCTACTCGCATTCGCAAGAATATGGTTACAATGAGGCCCTGAAGGCATTTTTACAATAAACATGAATTCCAAAAACCCTAGACATCCAAAAACCTAACCCTAGGAGATGAAGTGCCAAAAGTCCTATGGGCCCTGTTTGGGTAAGTGAGTACATCAACTTCCCGGGGTCGTAACTTTTGCATACGATATCTATTTTAGGTGTGTGATAGCTCATTGGAAAGGTATTTTCGAGGATATTCATTTTGGGGGATCAAGAATGCCTTATAATATCATTGAGAACCTTGATCTCGAAAAACCTTCATTTGGGCCCTCAAAATGGCCTCGAAAGTTAAAAACTACTAAAAATAGTAAATTGCCAAAATTGCTAGAAAATTGTTTTGAGCTAGTTGGAAAAGGTGGGTGGCCATCGATATCCACATGGATCAATCCTCCCTCCTTGGGAATTAATGGTCTCCATTGTGTTGAGTTCCCGGGGGAGAGGGAAAAACGTTTGTTGAATCTGCATCTTGGTGAGCTATTTGTCTTGTTGGAGACGTCGTGCTGCTCAGTTTTTGGAAGTCTATCATGAACCTGTTGAGTTTGAGGATGTTCAAAAAGTTGAGATACATGAGAGGATGCTATGCAAAAGGAATCTTTGCGCTTTGTTGTAACCTTTTCGACCTGCTTCTGTTGGATAGAAGGTGCTTGGGGCAAGGTTGTAGTGGTTGCAGTGTCCTTTTGTTCTCCTTTTGAACAGATTGTGAAGAAGCTGAATTTTTCAGTATGAGATACTACCTTGCGACACTTTTTAGGTGGAACAGTAGTCGAAACTACCTCTGGTATTCTATAGAGATGACCCCCCAAAGTAACAATGACACTACGGGGTTGAGACTCATAAATAACATGGCGTCTCCACATATATGGTTTGCCCAAGAGCACATCACAGACATCCAATGGGGTAACATCACATAATACCTCATCCTTGAAGGGTTGGATTCCATATGATAATCGACACTATTGGCTGACACGGAGATCTCGTCCTTGGCAAAGCCTTCCAATGTTGTATGACTGTGGGTGCGGTGTTGTCGACAATCCCAATTGTTTGACGACCTCTGCTGAGATGAGGTTCTTCTGGCTTCCGCTATCAACAATAAAATGCAGCGGTGTCCCCTTCACCCACATATGTGAATGAAAAAGGTGCTCCCCCTCTTTAGGATCTATTGGTTCTTCTGGTTGAATTGTTGCAGTAGAGACAATAGCAGTGGGGTCCGCGTCAATGATCTGTCCTTTACCATTATTTTCAGAATTAGATTATGAATCAGGGTTCGGCTCTTTGTCTTTGATCTCGGCCACTAATGACTGTTTTGAGCAACATTCATCGGTGTTGTGCCAGGGGATTTTGTGGAACTCACACCAATTTTCAGTGTCCTTCTTTATCTTCCCCTGACTCTTCTTTTCCTGTTTCTTGGACTGGTTTTCAGGAAACTGTTTGTTAGGGCCGTCTTTGTCATACTTTGGTTGTTGCAGATTTGCAGACCCAAACTCCCATTTGTTCTGGTGCTTAAATTTTTTCTCAATTTTAACAACATATCGATAAACAAGACCGAGTGATGAGATGTCCAGAAAATCCATTTCAGTCTGGATGTATCTATGTAGAGCCCCATGGTATTTCAAAACCAAATGTCGCTCAAAGTCTTTTATACCCAGCTTGGTGTGCAAGGTATGGAAGGTATTGGTGAACTCTGGAACTGCTTGGCCCCTCTCTTGCCGCAGTGTGGTCCATCTCATGTACTGGTCCTCATAGTTTCCAACAGGGTAATACTGTTCCTTCACCACATCCACAAAAAAATCCCAAGTGGGATCGACCCCATATATTCCAGACTCCTCTATGGAACTTTTCTCCTAATACGTTTCCCACCAATGTTTGACATGAGGGAGAGCTTTAAGAAGTGCGAAGGTGATATTTTCTTTGACGAAAAAATTGTGAGCAGAGAAATAACCTTCTAGTAGAGTTAACCATTTTTCTAGGGCTTCTGCATCTATCTTTCCTTCAAATATAGGAATATCAAAGTTAAATTGTACCTTGAAAGGTGAGGTGCCTCCAAAGTGGCCACTTGATGAAGATGCGCCTGATGCTATTGGTAGGCGTTGAAGGATGTGGGAAAAATTCTCCATCATTTCGTCCCTCTGTCGTGTGAGAGCTTGCTCAAGCAACAGATTGATATGATCGTCTGCTCTGTCGTTTTTCTTTTCTTCCACCATTGAGGGTTTATTGGGTGTGCGAGAGAGATTGTCTTGAAGAGAGACAAGCTCGAGACCCAACTTGATATACTCGGACCTCGTCGGGGACATGCAATGAAAAAATGATCAAGAGCAGCCTTCTTTGATACCACTGATCCAGATTATTTTTGGCACGAAATGAGAGCAGAGATATAATAAAGAAATGCACAGAGATATTGTAGATATTCAATAATATAACATAAATGTGTCAGAGATGCAACCATAAACATAGATATACAGTAATACATGATTTCTATTAATCAAATAAATGTATAGAGACTTTAAAAATACAGAGTGAAAGACTCGCTAGAATGGTGGAAGCTTATCTCTGAGAAGAGATGTGACAGCTACTCGCATTCGCAAGAGGATGGTTACAATGAGGCCCTGAAGGCCTTTTTACAATATATAGGAATGTCGAAAACCCTAGACATCCAAAAACCTAACCCTAGGAGATGAAGCGCCAAAAGTCATGTGGGCCCCATTTGGGTAAGTGAGTACATCAACTTCCCAGGGTTGTAACTTTTTCATACGATCTCCATTTTAGGCGTGTGATAGCTCGTTGCAAAGGTATTTTTGAGGAGATTCATTTTGGGGGCTCAATCATGCCTTTGAATATCATTGAGAACCTCTATCTCTAAAAACCTTCATTTGGGCCCTCAAAATGGCCCCAGAAGTTAAAAACTGCTAAAAATAGTAAATTTCCAAAATTGCCAGAAAACTATTTTGAGCCAGTCGGAAAAGGTGGGTGGCCACCGATATCCACCTAGATCAATATACATAGTCATTCGTAAAACAAAGTGATTCTCTTAAAACCAAATATTGTTGATGAGGATCGTGTTCAAGCACAGTACCTGTAGAAAATAGGCCATGAGAAACGATAGACAAGTGGTTCTAAATAGAAAGACCCGCAAGAAGATTCCAGGGAGGAGAAGAAGCAGTGCAAAGGAAAAGTCAAAAACATGGAATCCATTGCACATCAGTGCAAGGATAAAAAAACATTGCAACCATCGAAATATTGATGGTCACATTGATGACAAGTGTTGTAAGCTACATCTAGAGTTGAATCCAAAGAATCATAAGAAGGAATCCAAGAAGAAGAATCAATGAGGAAATGATTCTAGGAAGTAGGTAGATAGAATCTTAGATGCGGGTGAGAATATTATACACACTTTAGTGTATAATAAGGTGAGTATCAATATAATTCATCATAAGGAATAAAGGGAAATGAATAAACTCTTCCATATTAAGATCCAGGTCAAAAATACCAAGGTAGATGATCTATTCAATTCCATCTCATAGGCCAAACTCATAGAAGATGATATATTCAACAATATTGGGTTGGTGTTTCATGATAATTTGAGCACATATCTGATCTAGGAGGATCTCGATGTCCACCGATATTTTCCAACTGGCTCAAAACAATTTTTTGGCAATTTACTATTTTTAGTAGTTTTTCCTTCCAGGGCCATTTTGAGGGCCTTCCAGGGCCATTTTGAGGGCCTAAACAAAGTTTTTTCATGATAGGGAACCTAAATTATATCCAAAGCCTATTATTGATCCCCTTAAATTAAGCTCCTCTTTAATAACTTTCCAACGAGTTATCATGCGCCCTAAACATAGATTGTATGCAAAAGTTATGGCCCCGGGAAGTTGGTGTACTAACTTACCCCAACGAGGCCCACATGACTTTTGGCGCTTCATATCCTAGGGTTAGGTTTTTGGATCTATAGGATTTTGGAATTCATGTTTATTGTAAAAAGGCCTTTAAATCCTCATGGTACTCATCTTCCTGCGAATGGGTGTAGCCGTCACATCTCTTCTTAGAGATAAGCTGCCACCATTCTAGCAAGCTTGTTTTCAGTCTGCATTTTACAGTTTTAAGCATATTTCTTATTGAATAGAAGTCAAGTTTTATTGTATATCTATTATTATTAAATGTGTCTATGTGTTAATATTATAAATATGTGGTTTCATTTTTTTCCTCTCATAAATATGGATGAGTGGTATCAGAGTGGTCTGCTCCTTGTCATTTTTTTATTACATGTCCTCAACGTGGTCAGGGTATAGATAGTTGGGTCTCAAGCTTGTTTCTTTTGAGGAAAACTTGTCTCACATGCCCAAGGAACACTCCATGGAGGGAAAAAATAAATACGACAAGACAAGAGATCCTTTCAAAATGTTTCTCAAGGAAGCCCTTAAGCGATAGAGGAACGAGATGATGGACAACTTTGAACAAATCCTTCAACGACTATCAACAAGTGACGCATCCACCTCAAGCGGAGGTGTCGCCCCCTCAAACCTAAAAGTAAATTTTTATATTCCTATATTTGAAGGTCAAATATATGCAGATGTCATAGATAAATGGTTAAACCTTCTAGAAGGGTATTTTTCTGTCCACAACTTTTCTAATAGAGAAAAGATTACATTTTCGCTCCTCTAGGTCGTCCCACATGTCAAATATTGGTGGGAGACTTTATGTGAGAAATAGGAAATAGAGGGATCCACATTATTTGTAGTTTCACCCATTTGGGGTTCCTTCGGGGATGTTATTAAGGAAAAATACTACCCTGTTGGAAGTTATGACGACTTGTATACAAGATGGACCACACTGTGGTAGGAAAGAGACCAAATAGTGCTAGAGTTCACCAATGTCTTCCACACCTTGTGCATCAATATGGGTATCAAATATTCTTAGTGACATCTGGTGCTCAATTACCTCAATGTTCTACATAGATACATCCAGACAGAAATGGATTTTTTGGACACCTCATCCTTCAGCACGGCCTATTGATATGCCATCAAAATCGAGCAGAAGATTAAACAAAATAAGAAAAAGTTTGGGTATGGGAATCCCTCACATTAGAAGCAAGGAAAGGAAAAACAAAACCCATAGAAAAAAGGACAAAGAAAATATGGGAAACCTCAGTACAACCAGTCCAAGCCATAAGAAAATAAGAAAATGGGAAGATGAAGAAAGATACCGAGAAGTGGTGCGACTTCCATAAGAGCCCCTAGCATAATGATCTTGATTTTTTATCAAATCATTCATTGGTGGTTGAGGTAAAGTATTATGAATCATATGTGAGTTCTGACTCTGAGTCAAAACCAGAAAAGGGGAGATAGATCATTGACGTGGAACCTAGTGCCACTGTTGCTACCCCTAAGATCCATCCTGGTGAACCTGATGAGACAAAGGAAAGCAAGTGCCTCTTTCATTCACAGATGTGGGTGAAAGGCACTCTGATGAACTTCATCATTGATACCAATAGCCATAAGAACCTCATCTCAGTAGAGATCATCAAGCATCTATCCCTACTGACAACGTCGCACTCACATCCCTACACCATCAGATGGCTCCATCAAGGAAGCAATCTTCACGTCAGCCAAAAATGTCTCATGTCATATGGCATCAAGCCATTCAAAGATGAGGTATTGTGTGATGTTTATCCCCTTGAAGTTTTTGATGTTATTTTGGGCCAACCTTATTTATGGAAACATCATGTTGTATATGAGTCTAGGCCTCGCAGTGTTATTATTACTTTGAATAGGAAATTGTACATGATGCCCGAGGTAGTCCCACCTAGTGTTATTTCCTTGATATCTGCCAAGCAATGAAGAAAGTTCATTTCTCAGAAAAAGAAGTTTGTCTTCTTTGTGATTCTCTCTCAGAGTGAGAAAAAGGTTGCAACCACATCCATGGCCTCCGCGAAAAACCTCTCCACGTACCAGAAGAAAGTGGATAAGGTCATGGAAGAATATAAAGACATATGCTCATCACCTATTGGGGTACCTATGCACTATTAGGTCAAGCACCCCATCGATCTGATCCATGGTGCACCACTACCCAATGGGCCAGTCTATCGCCGCTCTCTGAAAGAAAATGAGGAGATCAAGCATCAGATCCAAGAAATTCTCCACAAGAGGCACATTCGACCCAACTCATCACCTTGTGGAAGCCCAATTGTGTTGGTGCAGAAGAAAGATGGGACCTAGTGACTCTGCATTGATTATTGGGCCCTAAATAAAATCACAGTCAAGAATCGGTACTTGATTCCCCAAATCGACGATATTATTGATTAGCTCAAGGGGGGAAAATATTTTAGTAATATTGATTTGAATTATGGCTACTATCAAGTCCCAATCGAACAGAAAGATGTATGGAAAACTGCCTTCAAGTCAAAAGAAGGTCTTTTTGAATGGTTGGTCATGCCATTTGGTTTGAAAAATTCCCCAACAACTTTCATTAGGATGATGGACGATATCTTGTAGACTTTCACTAATTATTTTTTGGTGGTGTATCTGGATGACATCCTCATCTACAACAATACTTGGGCAGAACACTTGCAACATATTCAGTAGGTTCTGCACACTCTGCGGCAACACAAGCTAGATGACAACTTGGAAAAATTCTCCTTCGACAAGGAAAAGGTCCAATACCTAGGATACATTATTGATGTGCATGGTGTGCATGTTGATCCAGCCAAGATCCAAGTCTATTGTGACTATCCAACCCCAACCACGCTCACTAAGATTTAGATATTCTTAGGCCTTGCCAATTTCTATCGTAGGTTTGTGTTGGGATTCTCCCATATTGCATGGGCCCTAAAAAAAATAACCGGGGGTGGTGGTAAGGAAAATTTTGTGTGGGGTCTATCCCAATAGAAAGTGTTCAATGATCTAAAGCAGCCCTTGTGCTCAACCCTAGTGCTTTCATTACCTGACCTGCAACAACCCTTTGAGATCGAGACAGATGCTTTAGACTATGTTGTGGGTACAATCCTCACTCAACATGACCAACCTGTGTCCCATCATAGTGAGACACCATCAGATGTCGTCCATAAGTACCCTACTTACAATAAAGAAATGTATTCCATTGTGAAAGCCTCCCACCAACGGAGGCATTACATTCTCGGCAAGGAGACAATCATCCAAACTGATCATAATTCATTGAAGTTCATGTAGACATAAGTAAAATTGAAAAATGACTACCATCAGAAGTGGTCTACATATTTGCAGCAGTTCCACCTCAACATCAAGTATAAAACATGAAGTACCACCGATTCAATGATTTCCTCAGCCGATTTCCAAATGTGACACTCACCACAGTGATATACTCTTGTGGCCATGAGGCCTCTGGATGGCTTCACCTCTATGAGACAGATCCTGACTTCGCCAACACCTACCAGATGTTTGGCACAAACAAAACTATCACTAATTTCCATCTTTAGGATGGGTTGTTGTGCCATCTGGGCCATCTCTACGTTCCATCAAGCGAGAAAGCGAAGATGATTTGGGGATCCCACTACAGTCAGGTGGTAGGAAACATCAACATGTAAAATAATGTGGCAATGCTACAATGATATTTCTACTGGCCAAAGCTTCGACATGATGTCAACAAGTATATCCGGTCCTACACTTCCTACGCTATTTCCAAAATAACCACTAAGAAATAAGGCAGGTACACTCCTCTTCCTTCTCCTGACATGCCCTAGGAATCCATCTCAATGGACTACATTTCGAGCCTTCCATCCACCAAGCGGGAAAATGAATATGTTTTTGTGGTTATTGATTTCTTTTCTAAGATGGTGATTCTGGCCGCTTGCAAGAAGAGCATCATAGTGGAGGCCAATACCAAGATCTTGTTTGAATGAATGTGGGTACACTTTGGGATCCCACAAACTATTATCTCAGATTGGGACAACCAGTTCCTCAACACATTTTGTTCGAGACTCTAGTCACTGCTGGACACCAAGCTCACCAAGTCCACTTTCTTCCACCCCTAGACAGATGGACAGACCAAGGTCTTCAACCAAATTATCGTGAACATCCTGTGCATGTACAATTCCAATCACCCCCACACTTGTGATGAGAGTCTTCCCTATTTGCAGTATAGCTACAATAGAGCCATACATAGCTCAACCAGCCACAACCCCTTTTAGTTGTGGTTTGGATTTCAACTATTGGGTCCCATGGATGTTGTACTACCCCTTACGGCCACTTGGGAAGACTCATCGTATGCTCCAACTGAAGCTAACAAATCCACCTGGTTCATTGAGTTGATCCAATGCATCCTCCAACAGGTTTAGAATATTTTACATAAGTCCAATGCCAAGTATAGTAGTGCCATTATCAACACCGGGTGCCACACCAGTTTCAAGTGGGACACAAAGTTTGGTTGCACTTACAGAAAGAACACCTTGCAGGGCCTCATCGGAAGCTTTGTCCACTCCATTATGGACCTTACACCATCACCAAGGTTGTGGGTGATAATTATTTTGAGCTCAACCTTCCCCCCTTCCTTGGCTTGCACCTAGTGTTCAATGTGGACCTCCTTCGACCTTATTTTCCACCATTATTGGACACCTTGGAGATAGCACAACAATTGACACCAACATAGCTCAACCTTGACTGCATGGAATAGGAATCCAATTATCTGATCATGGACACAAAATTCAAGGGTACTCACCAACAAAGGATCCAGCTTTATCGAGTTTTCAAAGCAGGGCAACTCCTGCACCAAGGCAAGTGGCTCACCCGGGGCGAAATTCAGCATAAATTTCCTCATCTGATGGAGGAACTCAACACAATGGAGACCATTTATTCCTAAGGAGTGAGGATTGATCTAGGAGGATCTCGGTGGCCACCCACCTTTTCCAACTGGCTCAAAACATTTTTTTGGCAAATTACTATTTTTAGCAGTTTTTCCTTCCGGGGCCATTTTGAGGGAATAAACCACGTTTTTTCATGAGTGGGAACCTCATTGATAGCCAAAGGCTCTTATTGAGACCCCTAAATTAATATCCTCATCAATACCTTTCGAACGCGCTATCGTTCACCCTAAACAAAGATCATATGCAAAAGTTACGACCACAGGAAGTTGATATACTAACTTACCCCAACGGGGCCCACATGACTTTTGGTGCTTCATCTCCTATGGTTAGATTTTTGGATCTATATGGTTTTGGAATTCATGTTTATTGTAAAAAATTCTTTCAGAGCCTCATGGTACTCATCTTCTTGCGAATGAGCATAGTCGTCACATCTCTTCTCAGAGATAAGTTGCCACCATTCTAGCAAGCTTGTTTTTAGTCTGCATTTTATAGTTTTCAACATATTTCTTATTTAATAGAAGTCAAGTTTTATTGTATATTTGTTATTGTTAATGTTGTCTCTATTTTAATATTATAAATATGTGGTTTCATTTCATTCCGCTCATAAATCTGGATCAATATCCATTAGGATGGGTAAATAATGATAGAGAGATAAAAGTTACTAAACAATGTAAGATCAAGTTTTCTATAGGAACATATTTTATTGATGAAGTGGAGTTATATGTAGTACCATTTGATATGTGTGGTGTAGTTTTTGGAATCCCCTACATGTGGATGAGGGATGTGATATTTATCTAGAGATAAAACTAGTACCGCCTCATCAAGGATGGGAAGTATTACATCATCAATGCACACAAAGGAAAGTCAAAGATCTCTCTGGTAAGTGCTAACCAAGAAAAAAAGTTAATCAATTCTAGTAATAAGTATGTATTTTGTTTCTTAAGATAGTATCATCCAAGAGAGGAATCGGTAAGAGTAAAGGCATCCACGGAGGGATGTATCAAAGAATAGAAAACATAGTTGAAGGAGTTTTTGGAGGCCTACAAAGGACTATTCCAAGATCCTAAAGTGATGCCACCTAAGAGGGAAGTGGAGCATGATATATAGTTGTTTCCTGACTCCCCATTACCAAATATTGGGTTGTATAGACAATCTATTTTGGTAGAAAATGAAGTGAGGAAACAACTGCAATGGTTGTTGGAGCAAGGAGTGATTTGGCAAAGCACTTCACCTTGTGGATCACCTATCATAACAATACTCAAGAAGGATGGGACTTGGTGAATGTGTATCGAATACAAATATTTGAACAACATCACAATCAATATTGTTACCCTCTACTCGTGATTGATGATTTGTTAGACCATGTGTAGCATGCCTAATACTTCACCAACTTGGATCTCAAATTAGGATACCACCAAGTACATGTTAAAGAAGAAGACACTTAAAATACCACCTTCATAACAAAGAAAGGTTTGTATGAATGGTTGTCCATTCCTTCTTTTTTTTATGTAATGCACCAACTATATTTATGTGATTGATGAATCATGTATTGTGACCCTATTTAGATTCGTTTGTAGTAGGTATTTGGGTAACATATCGGTTTACAACTCTACCTAGGAACATAACATCTCACATTTCATGCAAGTGTTATAAACTATGAAAAAGAACCAATTGTTGGATAACCTTAAGAAATGTGAGCTTTTTTAGTAGTCATTGGTGTATTTAGGGTACATTATCGGTTGGGGGGGAACTCAAGATAGATCTCACAAATATGGAGGCCATCACCAAGTGGTCAGTTCCTACTAATGTCACTGAAGTTAGGTTCTTTCTTTGGGTAGTGTAGTACCTACATAAGTTCATAGCATCCTTTTAAGAGGTTGTTTCACCACTCCATACCATAAATGTCAGTGATAAGAGTTTCTAGTTGGGAAATATTTATCAGAAATATTTCAATGAGCTAAAATGAAAGATAATTCAAGCACCAATTCTCATATTGACTAACTTGCAAGAGCCTTTCAATGTGGATACAGACACAAGTGGGTATTCTTTGCAATAGTTTTGATGAAAGGAGGTAAGACAATATGATATCATTTTGAAATGCTTCATGGGGTTGTTTTGAACTACCCTACATATGATAAGGAACGATATGTCCTAGTTCAATATGTTAATAAGTGGAAGCATCGTATGATGGGAAAGGAAACCATTATCCACACTGATGAATAGCCACAAAAATATTTCTAGGTCTAGAGTAAACTTAAGAAAATTAGAAATTACAAGTGGAAGGGGGCTTTGCAACAGTTTCATCTAGTCATCAAGTATAAGGAAGCACTAATAATATGGAGGATGTTATTTGAAGGCCTCCCACATTCAATACTAGATACTTGGGATCTCTTTTGTATGTGGATCCTTTCACCCATGATGCATACAAAGAGGCATATAGATAATATGGGGAATTTAAATAGGTGTTTCAAAAACTATTGGGCCAAATTCATATAGATGGTTTCTATACAATCTAGACAAGTTGTGTGTTTATAAAAGTGAAATATTGCAACTTATTAGAGAGGATCACACCTCCAAGGTTGCATGACATTTTGGTGTTGGGAAGACAATTTCCAACTTATAAAGGTATGTGTATTTCCCCATAATCCAAGAATATGTAGCTTGGTTTATTAGAGGATGCATGCTTTGTTGTACTATCAATCTCAATAATAGGAAGAAAGGTCTATACCATCCCTTACTTGTATCCACTCGACCTTGGGAAATCATTTACATAGAGCTTTTGGGTGGTTTTCCAACAACTAGGAATGGAAATGAATATTGTTTGTGGTAGTTGACAAGTTCAACAAAATGTGCATTCTCATGCCTTGTAAAAAGACCATCAAAGGAAAAGAAGAAACAAACATGTTATTTGAGCAAGTATGGGTGCACTTTGGGATACTAAAGAGAATTATCTTAGATAGGGATACTAGATTTCTTAGTTCCTCTTGAACTACACTTTGGGAGAAGATGGACACTAAGTTGAAGATATCTACAATATTCCATCCATAGATATAAGGGTAGACAAAATTATTCAATAGGACATTGGTACAACTTTTTGGGGGTTACAATTAGAAGCATCTAAAGACATAGGATGAAAATCTGATCTATATTCATCCCCATTATAACAGAGTGTTCCATACTTCTACTGGCAAGTCTCCTTTGGAAAATTTATTTAGGTGTTTTCCACCTTCACCCTTGGATGTTTTCCATGGATAGAAAGGATGAATGAGGGAATAAATGAAATGTTGAAGAAGTCACGGTAAAGATAAAAGTTCCAACATAATCAACACATAATAGAGAAATCATTTAAAGTGGGAGACGGATTTTGGTTACAACTAAATAAGGAAAGACTACAAGGTCCTGGTAAGAATATCAAGGCTATATGATATGTTCCTTTTGAAGTTTTGCAAAAGGTGGCTGATAATTACTATAGAGTCAGTCTTGTTGGTGTACATACATCATTTTCCCTCACATTCATACTCATTTTTCTTTGCATGCATGAGATAGTTCACTCCACTTTTCATGCATGAGCTATTTCACTCCATTTTCCATGCATGAGAAAGTAAAGTTTACTTTGCATCCATGAGCTAGTTTAGTGAACTCAACTTTGCATGCATGAGCTAGTTCACTACACTTTGCATGCATGATCGCGTTTACTCTACTTTGCATGTATGAGCTAGTTCACTCCACTTTTCATGCATGAGCTAGTTCACTCCAATTTGCATGCATGATATAGTTTACTCTACTTTGGATGCATGATCTAGTTCACTCCGCTTTACATGCATGAGATAGTTTACTCTACTTTGCATGCATGAGCTAGTTCACCCCACTTTGCATGTAGTTAATCCTATCATATTTGCATGACAAATTCTTATATATTTCATTCAATTGCATTGTATTATATTAATAGATTATTCATTCATCCTTGGATGATTATTATTCTTTCATAGGTTAATGATAATTTTATTTCTCTATTATTCTCTTCTCTTTTATTCTTCTCAATTTCTATTGTATTACTCTTCTATTAGACTCTAGATCTTACAGGTGTGCAACAATTTCTACATGGTATTAGAGTAAGCTTGAATTTACTGAGGAGTATATAGTTCTTTGCATGTGGAAGACACATCAAAGAGAAAAATAGATAAAATGGATCATCTCCAACAATTAATCCTCACTATATTCAACTACTATGAATGGAAGACACAAGTAGTTATTCTTTTGTGGAGTAAAGGCTTGTATAGTATTACAATGGGAACAAAGACTAAACCCATTTCTATAGTGGAGAAATAAAAATGGTTTAACAAGATGGATGAAGCCTTTGGTTTTTTGTGCCTCTGAATTTCTCTTAACCTTGTATTCCACATCGAATCTTCCACTATTTCGAATAAAGTTTGGACCACATATGAAGGACTTTTCAGGAAGCAAGATGTGCTTCAAAGTCATCAATTGGAGAATGAGCTTATTGCTTTGAGCCTAAGCAACTTCGACACTATTTAGGACTTCTTCACAAAATTCAAATAATTATCGCTACATCTAAATATATGTGGTATAGACAAGAAAAAGAGTATAACACTCTTTCCATTCTGTCAAAATTGGGTTCTAAATACTCATTGTTTGTCTCTACTTTTCATGCTACAAAACTAGCAATGAGAGTTGCTTGGAAGATGCCTCCCATGGATTCTTTTGTTGCATCTCTCACCCGTGCCAAAGATAAACTTGTTCAAATGGTTCCCTCAATTCCTCAAAGGCACAAGCATGTGAATAAAATGAGAAGTATACAAATTGTTGGCACATAATTGGAGATCGGGGTTCTCAAAGGTTACCAACAAAGGTACTATTGTAGTCTAGTAGTGCTGACATATTCAACCTTCCATAAGGGAAGGAGGTCTCACCCGAAGTACAACCAAGAATTATGTATGATAAAGTGAGTTAATGAGGAAACACCTTGAGATCTAGTGCAATACAATACATAACCATATTTGAATGTAGAGAGATCATATCATTAGAAGTCTTAAACCAATAAATGCATCAAATAGTCCATGTTACGCAACATAAAGATAAACACATACATTACAAAAGATTGTTAAATAGCATCACAATGATCAATTACAAAAAACATGATAGATTGCACAGTAAAGAGATAAAGCATTCATACACATAATAACAATTTTTTGGTGCCCGAATAATCCTTCATGTATTATCAGATCACATCCCAACATACATAAAGTACTTCTTCCATAATATGACTTATACAACAGAATCAGTAATTAAGTATCCGATTTTGACTCTCAGACTTCTGAACAAGCACAGTTCCTTCCCCAAAATCTCTTACAATGGCTTATCACATCAGACAATAATGGAGAAATATTAATGATAGAAAAAAAGAATGACTCAACCAAACTCAATAGTATACCAACATCAATCTAACAATAACCTATTAGCTTCTTAACAAAAACATGACAACAACTTAACAAAAACCTTTTCCCATTACATGTTCCCATATTTATTCCTTTCCCTTGGGTATTTCTTTGGCTTCTTGTGTCTACTAATGTCTCTTCTTGATTTCACTTCCTTTTTTCATGCGCTCGAAGGCTTTGTCTCTTTCCGCCGCTCTTCCAGCTGTTGCATGATTGTTTTCATTGCTAGCACACTAGGGATTTGCTTTTTGCCACTTGGGTCTCTCACTGGTATGCTATATTGTTCTGCAAAACTTTAACATTTCTGAAAAGCTAGGTGGTCTTCGAAAATAGAGGGCCCAACAAGCCCTGACCACAATCCTTGACTCGTATTGAGTCAACTTTCTGCATCCTTGTTGTGTTCTCCCTCAAATAGAGGGTCTAACTCAAGTACTATCTACACCACCTTCTTTCTAAAAATATCATATTGGACAAATTTGTCTTGCCACTTCCACAACAAATGGAAGCTCATGCAACAAACGCTTGTGTGGCAACCACATCGGGTTCTATGGGATTTGTAGCCAGCAGTGTCTCCCACTCAGATTCTGCAACCAAATAAAGGTGGTGTAATTTGACATATGTATTTTGGATGATCGGTTTGAAATCATTGAGTTATTTCATTTCATCTTGATGAGCATCATACAAAGTGTTGAGGCATTCATCATCTTCTTGTATCTACGCAAACTTTGTAGTCTACTCAAAAGGGTCGGTGATTGATTGAACTTCTTGATGCATCCATTTTATTTGTGCTCTAAGGTCCCCCACTGGTTTGTTCTAGCTCTCTATCAAACTAACCCAATCGTTAACCACCTCAAAGAGTTGGCTGCACTCAGTGGCTCGTTGATGAAAAGATGTGTGAACATTATCTCCCTCCTCCACAACTTTGTTGATATTTTCCAATATTTCCTTAGGTTGTTCCTATTCTTTAATCTTGATGGCTTCCAACTTCTACTGGAGATTGTCAGTTATTTGAGCTAATTTCATCCAAGCATCTGCAACAAGGGAAATCCTGTTGGTGGGAACAACTGGGGTTATTTCCTCTGGTATCTTAGGTAAAATTTATCGAAAAGTAGGCTAGACCTGGATACTTTTTTCTAACATCACCACAACATTGGATTCATATTGTACCTACAAGATTTGCTCATGTTCTTTGGTTGTAGTGGCTTCATTGAAAACCTCTCTCAAATAATCTACTTACTGTGTGAGGGATTGATTGGTATGCTCGACTGTTGTGATCCTCTGCTCAAGTTGGTCGGTGGATGTTAGGATTCGATCCTAACCCCTCTCCATGGGTCATTAGTTAGTAGGATATATTTTCTACGTAAAAAAGGCCAACATTAGTTAATAAGGCCTAATAATAAAGGAGAATAAGTCCCTAATAATAAAGGAGAATAAGTCAATGTAAAAATACCTAATAGAAGCTTTTGCTTCTAGAAAGATCTTCCTCTAGAAGTTTCCTTAGAAGGTAGAATTAATATAAATAAGAGTAGGAGGCATTGGATATTTTGGTATTGGATTTTATTGTTGTAATATCCCAGGGCTGATCCCCTACTAGATTGTAATTGTTTTTATAGGCTGGTGAGTTGAGTGGTTATAAGCTGAGAGACTTATGTGTTTATTAGGCTGGTGAGACAGATGCCAAGGCCAATGAGCCTGACTTTGTATATGTAAATATGCATATCATTAATAAAATATAAACATTGTTGTGTGCAGATCGACCATGAAGAAAGAGTGATGGGGGACTAAGCTTCCACAAGGTGGGTAAGGGAAAGCAGGTTGAAAGGTTGGAAAGAGGGGCTAAGCTTAGGGGCTTAAGTCCTTGAGAATAATAATTTATTATTATTTCAAAGTTGTGTAAAAGACATGTTTTTATCCTAAGTCCTAGGAAAGGCAATGTGTGCAAAGGGAAACGCATGCAGCTCCAGGAAGACAAGTGTCGACCTCAGCGCATGCAGTTAAAGCTACAAAAGTCAGCTGGGTTGGGGGTTCGCTCCTGTATTTTGTCATCCTCTACCTGAGTTCATTGGGATCTAGGGCATCTGAATCGTTTGCCTCTATGTCTGCATCTACATACCCTCACACACCTCTGAAATTAGTAATCCATGAGTCCAATTGCGCTGGAGTTCGCTTGGCATTCCCGATTCCTGTGAATTTCATATGGCCTTTGTATTTTGACCTCGACATACCCATGCATACCTAAAAACCACCCAACAGGAGGGAAAACCGACCTATGTTACCCTTGAACCCAACATATCCACTCTTGTAGAGAACCGTGTTCGTACCTAGATTGTTTGGGTCATTGCCTTATGTTTTCCTGAGTTGTTTTGACTAGTTACCGTTGTAGTCACCGTACCTTACTATAACTGAGTCTAAAGTGGTTGAAGAAGTGGGCTTCCAGGCCCGTGGTAGAAGAGGCAGGTTTTCAGGCCTATGAGAAGCTCATTCCAGGTGAGAGAGTTTGTTGGGAAGTGTTTTTCTCCCAAAGAGAGTACAACACCAGCTACGAAGCTCTGAGAATTCATGATCCGACCTATTGTCGAGACCCTAAGAGGGAGGTGAAGCAGCTGATGGAGTGTGTGACAGTGAATGTGTATACTCCTGGGTGGAACATGCATGTGGGGAATGAGATTCCATGAGTAGTGGGCGTAAGAAGGCTCCTGGAGAGAATCCTTTCGGTTGCATTGTGCATTTTTCCTGTAACCTTGGCCTAGTCTAGGATTCCCTTGCCCTAGGAGGATCTGAGTCCCAACTTGGGGGTGACCCATTGCTAAGCATGATGAGAAGCATGGTCTAAGGCTGGGAGGTTCATGGAAGGTCTGCACGTATTTGGTGGTGTTACGTCAGTTTAAAAGATAAGTATCATTTATGTTATTAATTTATACGTTATGCATGTTTGTGCTACTAATGCTTGAATGTTATCATGTGTTCCATTGAATGTGGATTTACTGTTAATCTTGTTTTGAATATAAATGGTAATAGTAACTCTGTATTATGTGTTTAATTTTTTATTAAAATGCATGTTATATATATCTATGTATGTATGTATTTTCGTAGTGGTAGCATTGCCCGACCTGTGGGTGGCTAGGGATGTTACAAATTGGTATCAGAGCCAAGGTTTCAATGTTGAGCCTGGATGGGTTGGATAAGTGGTCATTGGACCCAAGTTTTTAGGAGGAAATTGTGTCTGGAGGGACTAATTTCAGACCTGAGAACCTTCCTGAGTGCCAAGAAGTTACCTTGGTCATGTTAAGAAGATCAGGAGGAGTAGAGGTATCGTAAAACCGCAACAGACGTGATATTGGGTCGTGGAGTAATGTGGGTCGTAGGATATTTTCTGGAGAAGGAGAGTCCTTTACGACCATCAGATCCGGAGAAGGTGCAAGAAGTTTATCCTGGAAGCCTTTCGAAGTTCGTCAATTAGGAGAACTGGAATGTGCTAAGGCACAAACTTCGGAAGTCCTGAAGCTCTGAAGTTATGGAAGAGATATACACTGTAGATCTAAGGGGAGAGCTTGACCGTTAGATCTTGAGAAGTCGCGCATGGGTTAGTTGCGAGAACCCTTCGAAATTCACAAAATTGAAAGATTGGAAGTGAAGAGAGGTGAACACCTCTAAAGCAAGGAATCATGAAGTGGATCTCGACCGTTGGATGCAGGAGAGATAGGGACCATCGATTATCTAGGGAGAGTCTAGAACTATGGCAATCGGGAGAAGGGGAATGTGCTAATGCACAAACTTTCGAAGCCTGAAGTTTCGAAGTGAAAGGGTGGATGTGGTGGGGCCAAATGACATTGTCTGGGGTGACGTGGACCTTCCTAGGCATACCACGTTCCATCGGCTTAGTTGGTGACAAATGTACTACGTGGGCCCAGAGGATAGAGAAGCCATAAGTTTGAAAGTTGCGAGATTGGAAGGGAAGTAAGCGTGAAATATTCCAGAACCTGAAGTTCTGAAGTCCCGAAGCTTCGATGACAGAAGTTCCACAGCGAGTGTCAGCTGTTGGATGTTGGGTAGGCGTGGACCATTGATCCACCCTACTTCGCGAGTTCATTAATTCAGAACTCCGAGAGTCTATTGTGATGTATTATTAAGACTTCATAACCTGAAGTCTTGATTAATTGCCTCTCAAGAGAATGCTTGGTCACAGCCTGTGGTCGCAAGGGTTGGGGATAAGAGAAAAGGGCTAAGGCCTGAAATTGTTACAGAGTTGAGCAGAGCTCAGAAAATTCATGAAATCTTGATGTTTCTTAAAACAGATTCGGTTTCTGAATTCTGTGGGATTTGTTAAGGAATGATGGTCTGACAAATTCTGGTTGACTGTATGTTGTTTTTGTAGAGTTCAATGAGTGTTAGGACTGAAGCAAATTGACACTGAGTGCAGAGGAATGGAGGAGGCACAAAATGCTTCCAGTTTAGAGAATAAAGCTAAAGGGATGGATGTCCATTTGGGATTACAAGGCTCAAAATCCAATGGGCATGGAGAAGAGATAGATAAGGAAGGGAGTATGATGAAAATCATTGAAAGATTGCAGAAAGATGCCCAAACTCACAAAGTAGATAGTAGAAATCTCATGAAAGCTAAGGAAAAATAGGGAGAATTCAACTTAAAGTTGATGAATATTTTGGAGAGAATAGAAAATAATTTGGATAAGGAGACTGACTCAAGCAAAACAGGGAGTTGCAAGACCCCTGAGAAGAAAAGAAGATCAAGAAGCATTAGCAGGCATCGTCGCCACTCCCTGAAGCAATTCAATAAGGAGGCACATAGTAGTTCAAGCCCATATCCTACTAGAAAGCACAGGAGATCTGGAGTGGATGAGCTGAAGGGAAAAATGAACAAGATTAAACCTCCCACGTTTGATGGAGAACACAAGAAGGAGGAATATGTCGAAACATGGTTGCTTGGCATGAGGATATATTTCCAATTGCAGAATTATTCCTCTCATGCAGAAGGAAGAATTGCAATGTATCAACTAAAGAGAAATGCATCCATGTGGTGGGATCAGCTTGTGCAGGTGCACCACATTAGAGAGAAAGAAGTTACTTGGAAATAATTCAAGATGTATTTTGAAAATAAATACTTGACTAAAAGATACTTTGACAGAAAGATGAAAGAGTTATTTGAACTCAAGTTGGGCAACATGTCCATTGATGAATACGAACAAAGGTTCTTAGAGTTGTTGAAATATGTTCCCTTCATCAAGGATGAGACTGTCAAAATTCAAAGGTATATGAGTGGACTACCACCTTCCATTGGGGACAAGATTCAATATGATCACACAAAAAATATGGAAGAAACAATAAGAAGAGAAAAATTCTCATGTGAGCAGCAAAGAGAAAATCCCACTTTTTGGAAGGCTTGGGATGACTAGAAGAAGTTCAAGAAAGAGAAGAGGAAGAAGGGAAACAAACCTCCCTTTTTTAGAAACATTCCTCAAGGAAAACCATCGTTTAGAGAGCCAAGAATGACTGACGTAGGGGGACAAAGGCCAAGGCAGACGTCCATTCAGTGTTGGGGCTATCAGGGAAACCACAAGTACAGAGACTATCCCCACAAAAATGGCAAAGTGAGAGTTGTCCATAATGTTCAGCAAGATGAAATAGTGGAGGACATGGGAAGTCAATAGTGGAGGCTATCAATTATTTGTAGCCCACATGGAGGAAGAACCTAAGGATAAAGTATCAAATATTGAAGATCATGCGGTACTAAAGTCATTTGAGGATGTATTATAGGAGGTATCAGGATTACCCCTAAAAAGAGATATTGACTTCTCTGTAAACCTGATGCCTGGAGTAGCTCCAGTGTTGAAAGCTCCTTACAGAATGAGTACTCCAGATCTGAAAGAAATTCAGTTGCATCTTGAAGAGTTGCTGAAGAAGGGGTATATATGCCTAAGTGTGTCACCTTGGGGAGTCCCGGTCATGTTCGTGAAAAAGAAGGATAGGACATTGATATTGTGCATCGATTTCAGACATGTAAACAAAGTGACTCTTAAGAACAAGTATCCTCTATCGCAGATCGATGATCTCTTTGACCAGTTGAAGGATGCTAAGATATTTTCGAAAATAGATCTTAGATCGGGATATCGCCAGGTAAGAATAAAGGATGAATACATTAGAAATACCACCTTCAGAACAAGGTATGGTCATTATGAATTCACAGTGGTGCCATTTGGGTTGTCAAATGCACCCATTGTTTTTATGTGTTTAATGAATGGTGTATTCAGGGACTATCTGGACAAGTTTGTCATAGAATTTTTGGATGACATCCTGCTGTATTCCAAGTCGGAGAAAGAGCATGAAAAACATCTAATGATGGTGTTGCGGGTGTTAAGAGAGCACCAACTTTATGCCAAATTGAGCAAGTGCTCATTTTATCAAATGCATATCCATTACTTGGGGCATATCATTTCAAAGGATGGGATAGTTGTGGATCCTCAGAAAATAGAAGCCATTCGAGAATGGGCAACGCCAAAGAATGTAATAGAATTCAGATCCTTTTTGGGTCTAGTCGGCTATTACAGAAGGTTCATTACAGGGTTCTCAAGGATATCTCACCCTATCACTTCCTTGAAAAGGAAGGATAATAAGTTTTAGTGGATGGAAGATTGTGAGAAAAGCTTCCAACAATTGAAGCAGTTGTTAACCAGTGATCTAATCCTGAGGATTTTGTGGTTTGCACAGATGCATTCAAAGAAGGACTGGGAGGATTCCTCAGCCAGAATGGGTTTGTAATATGTTATGAATCCATAAAATTGAAAGAGCATGAAAATAACTATGCCACTCATGATTTAGAGTTGGCAACCACAGTGCACACTTGAAGAAATGGAGGCACTACCTCATGGGAAGGAGATTTGAACTGAGGACAAACCATAATGATATAAAGTATTTGTTTGATCAACCAACCTTAAATGATAGGAAAAGTAGGTGGTTGGAGTTCCTTTGTGAGTACGACTTTGATATCAAGCATATCAGAGGAAAAGAGAACAAAGTGGTTGATGCACTCAGCAAGAGACTACATGAACTACATGCTATGTCCATTAGAATGTATCAAACTGATATCAAAGGAAGAATTTTGGAAGCTGAAAATGCAAATTTACAGTACAAGAAATTGGTAGAAAAATTATAGCAAGGCAAGATGCTACAGAAAGTGAAAGATTAAAATTGGAAATGGATGGAACACTCCTGTAAAAAAATATAATTTATGTACCTAATTCTCAGATATGGAGAATTATGATTTTGAAGGAAATGAATAATGTGCCTTATGCTGTTGATACTAAGAGGGGGTTGAATTAGTATCAAGTACAATTTAAAACCTTTTTCAACTTATAATTAAACCATTCAATTATATCCAATGAGAAATGAACAATGGTATAAGATTTACACCA
>JASDQU010753420.1:0-37203 GCA_032191745.1 Picea mariana | reverse complement strand
TTCTTGTAATGAAAAATATCCAAATAAATTTTGGATGAAATTTTGAAAACCGTACGACGGTTTCCAAAAAAATTCTGAAATTTTGTTGATTTTAAAATGATCATAACTTCACTTTTCGGACTCCATTTTGGACGATTGTTTTTTTGAAATTGGATATTTTCTCGAGAGGAATTCAAAGATATAAATTTTTTCTGCAAATTGTGCTTAGAAAATATCAGAATGACGTCTGATGTGCATGGCTCTCCTTTTGTCTCTAGATATGCATGCATGGTGCATGCAAAAGTGTCTGCATGTGACTCTTGAGATGCATGCCATATATGTTCGATATGAATTTCAGAAAATAAATCTGAAATGGAGTAGACATCATCTTCAATTAATGGAATACAAATTTCTACAAAAACGTTTGTAGAAGACTTTTCATAATAGAAGACTTGATCTTCTGATGGATTCTCTTTTGGCTCTTTCTGTTCGACCTCCTACATGAAATCTTCATAATATTATTTATTCCCAAATAGAACCTCCAATCTAGTCCATAATTCATTTGGAGTTAATCCTTTTGATTCTTCATATAATTGATGGAAAAGTTCAGGAGAAACAAACATGTTGATACTTCCTATCACCATATCTTGTCTATTGAGAAAGTCATTTTTCTCATCGACAGAATCAGGATCTACTTCCATTGCCATGGTAATTTGGTACAAGCATCTGCATCTAAGATGAAGCAGAATTTTTGGCTTTCATTCCAAATAGTTGTGAGGCATGAGAAGTATTTCCGGTGAATAATCCATCTTTTTGTTGTCTTCAATCTTTTGTACGTGCAAAAAATGATTTGGTGTAGATTTTTCTTAGCAGTTTGTTGGCTCTGATACCATGTAAATGTGATAAACCTGCACATAATAGATCTAGCTAGAAAATACTACATGCATTTGCAGAGAGAAATTGAGAAAGAAGAAGCAAGATAGAAATAATGGAAGAATTCTCATTAACCGTATTCCACACTCAAAGAGTGAATACTTTACAATATATATAGAATAAATGAGTAACTAATGAGACATAGTGGTGGTCTATATTGATCTGGACACATACCAGCAGTTACAAGAGTAAACTGCCACCTAGTTTAGTCTCTCAAGCAGTTACGGGAGTGAACTGCCACCTAGCTGAGTTAACTAGTCAACTAGTCTTCAGTTAACTGACTGAACAAAGAGTAGTGAGTTAGTGATGATCTAAATGTTTCATGGTGGAAAAAACAATGAAACATCTAAACTCAACTTAATTAGTCAAACTGAAGTATCAACTAAAAGAGAATATTCTCCGGGTGGAAGATTCTCCCCTAAAATATAGGAGACTAGATAATGACTAATTATGACTAATAAACAAGGAATAACCTTAGGAAAAACAAATCCTATGTGTATGTGAAGTAACTCCAACATAGAACAACCATTTTCCCAATGGGGACTCAATGTCATTGGACCAATAAATCCAAAGTTGAGCAAAGGACATACATATATCCTCACCGCTACAGATTATTTTACAAAGTGGTCGGGTCGTGGCATTAAAAAGAGTTGATTCTAAAGAGTTGATTAAGTTTCTCAAAGATAATATTTTTTCAAGGTTCGATGTCCTATAAAAATTCATCACTGACAATGACTCGATTTTCATTGGCTCAAAATTTACAGAATTTTGTGAAGAATATGGGATTGTTATGGGACAATCATCAAATTATTATCCACAAGGGAATGGTCTTGAAGAATCCACTAATAAGACACTCATTCAGATATTGAAGAAAATTAATTATAGGAACCAAAGGAATTGGCATTTGAAGTTGATTGATTCTTTGTGGGTGAGCATAATGACTCCAAAATACAACATTGGGATTTCTCCGTACACATTTGTTTATGGGAAAGAAGAAAAAATGCCAATTAGCCTCGAGATAAATGCATTGACTTTTGTAGTTAATACAGAGGATGCAAAAGATAGTTCACCTATGCAAAAGAGAGTGAACCAGTTATTGAAATTGGAGGAAGAATGAAGTAAAGACTTCAATAAAACTTCTCAGAGACAACAAAGTATCAAAAGGTATTTTTATTAGAATGCAACCATAAATCATTTTGAAAAGGGAGAACACATGTTACTATGGAAAAAATCTATGGAGAAACCATCAATGCACATAAAATTCGAAGCACTTTGGATTGGACCATATATCATTGAAAACATCATGGTTTTTAATTATTATATGCTCAAAGATATGAAGGATAAAATGTTAATGTTTCATGTTAATGGGGAACATTTGAAAGGTTTGTTCACCTACAATTTTCTCATTTCATTGTACATAATTTTTCTGTTACTTAGTTTTTATATACTTACCTTTTGACCCCATAGACCAATGCATGGAAGCACCTGGTCATGAAGATTCTAGATTCTTGAAAACCCACAGGGGGTTATCATCCCATAGTTGGAGACAGTTGTTGATATCATTTCATGTTTCTTGGTTTTCCTTCCCCGTCGTATCTTCCCAACTTCTTTATTTTCCATTTATTTTCCATTTTCTACACCTCCCCTTGTTTCCCTCTTTCTTTTATCCTCTCTTCTCTCCCTTTCTAGTTACCATACTTAGTCATATTTCAGTGATCAACAGGTTTGCGGCTTGGTTTATTGGCAAAAATTCATCTCCATCCACTTTCCCATGTCACAAATCCGTTGCTACAGTTAGCCATTTTTTTTCAATTGTGTGGGTTCACGGGTTCAAGCTCTCATCCTCCAAGTTCCGTGATCTTCACTTTTCACCCCAAGTTTCGTGATCTACATTTTGACCATCAGATTTGTCACTGGTGTCGAGCCCCAAAGTATTTTATTCCTTTTTCATGCAAGTCTGACCAACTGTCTTTCTACACTTAACATATTTTTTATCATCCATAACCGTGAGTTCGCGGGTTCGTAGGTTCGCAAAAAGATCCATATTCAAAATCACTCTCATCTATCCCCGCCATTCTCTTGCTTTTACAAATATCCATTAAGTGTTTTTCAATGCTAACAATTGTTGTGCAGGCTCCAAAAAGATCATCATTAATGGCGAAAGGCTCAAGGAATTACTCATTAAATTACATTAAATCTCCATTTTCCAAGGGATTAAATTATCATCATCTCTCCAAAAAGATTTATTTGAAGTTATTATCCAGCTGAAGAAATAGTCCCGCCAACCTATGGAAGCATCATCTAGACAATACTTTTTTTGTGATACTTTAAATATCTTTGGTCGTGAAGACCAAAACTTCTAGTGGTCAAGAGAATATTCATATTATTCCTCTCCTCTTGCACATAAATATGTAATTTGGGCATATGGAATCTCTCGTGCTGGGTGTGTTCATGAGTTTTATTTATTGTAAAGAACTGGTTTCATGGTGTGTGGAAAAGTACATTCCAATTCAAATAATTATACATCTCTAGGATCATTCTTTGATTTCTCTTTCACCACATTTTTTTCGCAAGATGTTAAAGCTTCCAGATCCGACTCTTGTTTTCAAAGGAGAAGACTGCATATATCTTTTAAAGAAACATAACAATGGGCTTGACCTCCTGCCTAAATATTTGGAGAATCCTGCAGCTATCCCAGAAAACATAACCAAAATCCAGGTTGAGGCTTTTAAAAAATCTTATTGATAAATTGCATGGTTGTTTACAAGGTTGACAGGTCAGGAAAACACTACTTTTATCTCTCGCATGATTTTATATATTATGTATTTTACAGTGCAAGAATAGGCCATCTTTGACTCAGAAAAAATGGTTTCTATCAAAATCTCGTCCCAATTATCACACTATAAAAAGGAAAGAAAATTATTTATGTCTTCTTATCTGATATTTTCTATTTTGTATTGTTGTCAATTCCCAAACTTAACCATAAGTAAGAGGATGAATTGTGAAACAGATCCAGATACCTTTTGGTATCAGGCACTATGAAGACATAAGACCCCTCTATACTTTTATGAAGTTTATAATGATTTTGTTTCAATCTTCAAAAGGTTGTTGTTGGGAGAAAATACTTCAAGGATATCTGACCAAGCTACCAGATTCTTAGATAAAAAAAGGAACGATAGAACAAATGGAGAATCACAATATCATAATAATATTCTTCTCAAAAGAAAATCCTTATTTTTTCTTGTATCATGTATCTAATAAACTATTTATTACAGAGGTGGAAAGGAAATATAACTTTTGGCTACATTTTTTCCATGAAAGAAAGAAAAAGAAATTTATTCACCTTCCATGGATGATTGGAGATTTCATGTTCAGAAATATAAATAAATTTGACAAGTTTGCAAATCATTTCAACATTGTGAACTTAAAGTATTCTGAAAACATTAAAGGCTTTGATCCGAACAAAATATTTGTAGGACATATACTTTCAGTGGGATTTAGTAACTCTTTCATCCAAACTATCTTGAATGAAGAAGAATATGGTAACATCCAAATTACTCATGTACACGATGTTGGTGACCTAGAAACATTACTTAGTAGTAATGATGTTTATAAGAAAAAGGGAAAAGGTCTCAGTAAAATAAGTGTTCAATCTTCAGTTGTTACTCCCAAGAATACCACATCATGGAGCAACGCTCCAATGACCCACCCAGTTAAAAAGGTTGTCAACAATAGTTCAAGTGGAGCGGGGGAGAAGAATCTTCCTCTTGGGAAAATTGAGAGTTCACATAAGATCCCTAAGAGAAAGAAAAGTAAGAATTTAATGTAAGAGGAAGAGGATAATATTACAGAAAATGACATCCAAAAATTTTCTCTCAAGGACATGGAGCTAGAAGTAGATATTGAGAAAATAATTCCTGCAATGGAACATCCATAAAATATGGGTCAACAAATTCTTTAATGGAAGTCGTTGCAAATGATACCTTTAGTGAAGAATAATTCGTCACTTTTCAAAGTGTTGTTTTTGATAAAGATTCTAAAAATTTGATTGTAGAAAGAAGTGACCAAAAGAATAAAAAGGGAAACTCTCACTCAGAGGTCGACTTAAAGGACATGCGAATATCCCAAATTTTTAAAATCCACAGGGAAACCATGGATGTTGTTGATGATTCTATTGATGGTTTAGAAGCTAAAAATGCTAAATTATAAGAAAGGATTAGAGAATTCGAAAATTGCTTGATTCCTCTTCCAATCCTGGCAAGTCCTTTGTCAATGGTTAAACCAACTACACCTATTATTAAGTTAAAAGGATATTATAGTTTACTCACAACAGTATGAAGTTATGTATAGAAAAACATTAAAAAGAGAATGTCATTGATAACATAAGCATGTGAGGTATCAAAAAATATTGTTTCTTTTGGCTCAAGGGCACATGCTTTTCATTAGTATCTTCAAGTTGATTTAAAGAATGAAGAAGGTTTCTACATTGATGTTGTCTTTCCATTTGGAATAAAAGTATCAAACATGAGATAATTGAAAAGAACATAAGAGGATTTTCCTTCTCCAAGTCAAATTAAACAACTAAATGCCTATTGGAAAGAAAAAATAAAGAATTTGAATAACATTGTCCATGCATTCAGAGAAGCCACAGTAAGAAGAGAAGAATTGTTCAAAAGACTCATAGAGATAGATATGGAAGGGATAATTCATGAGGTACAATACCCTAAGTTAATTCTCAATTCAATTTTTATGACAAAGTAACAATTTGATGAACAATTTGAGATATTAAAGGGGTTATCAACTCATAAATTTTATGGCATAATTGAATATAATGAAGAAGAGATAGATAATTGACCAGTTGATTATTCTGTGAAAAATCAATATATTGAGGATGGAATACATGGCAGTTCTCATAAGTTAAGAGACTTGGAAGGTGAATTATTCAATATCAAAATCAGACACTAAATAAATGTTTCACCAATGAAAAAATACAATGAAGATTGGTTTAAAAAGTTAATTGATAGATTAACTAAAAAGGCCAAGAAGCAGCAGTTGAGATGGTTCTTGTAATTTTCAAAGAAACAAGCAAGTGAATGAGACAGACATTATGGTAGTAAGTTTATGCTGATCACATATTGCTTTCTTTATCAATGTTTCATCCAATTACTCTTCTTTGACTAGAAAGGTTTAACTGAAATCTGATAACTTCTTCCTATCTTCTTTCCAGGTCTTGCTAATCTATAATCGCCTACCATCTTCTCTCCACATCTTATTTCTTGTTTATATTTTCTTTATGGTCCACATGAGCCCCAATCCCAGTCCTAAGGACAAAAACATTTAAACTCCAAATATTTGTAATAGACTTTATATTTCTCTGAAATCCCAATAGAACTATTCCGGGATCAGTTTTGGCTATATTTTATAACTCCGAGTTTTGAGTATAAAATATTTGAGATTGATATGTCATTTTATTTATTTGAGCTTCACATGTGTTTACTCTATTAAATTTCTCTTATGCGTGCATACCATTTTATTTTATTTTAAGTGATCATAAATATTTAATTTAACTATGATCGATGTGAGGAAATTTTTCTTATCTTTTTTCAGATATGTGATGTGTAAGGTTCCTGGTCATCTCTCATGAACTCTCTATTTTTTTTTTCTAAGTGAGTTGAGATTCTATATTACTAAGAAAAATATGGTACAAAGAGGAAAAGAGGGGTATCCCTTGATCTACCAAAAATGAAACCAGATCAGGGATCCCGAAGTTGTGTTGTATACATAAGCGAGGGGAGGGTTGGGCTGCCACCCGGGGAAACCGACTTAGTCTCTGAAAACTTGTTTGAAAAATCTATACCATAGGATATACATAAAAACCAAGAATGTATAACAAGGGTTTTTCATACACTAGTAAACAAAATGACCATGGGTTGAGGCTGCGCTAGTCCAAGAGGATTGGATGGATTTCATCTCCTTTCTTTATTGCCTCATTCTCCTTTTTTTGCTCCACTGTGCGCATCTTTCTAATGCAAGCTCGTGTTCCGCATCGGTCTACTAGAGCGACGTCCATGTGGTGGACATAGAGAATGTAGAGGTGGAATTGTCTAGCCATTCGTTCCATTTTTTCATTTTGGTTCTTCTAGTCCCTTGTTATTCTTCTTGCGCTGTCCTCCAGGTTGCTAAGGTAACTCATAATTTCTCTGAGATCCTTCTTGTGGCCACGGTTTGCCACCCTGCTGGTCTTGTTCTTGTCATCTCTTAGCTTACTTATCAACATTTTTGTGCGCCAAGATTCCTCCATTGTTTTGTGGTAAAGGGTTTTCCTGGGTTGTGTGGCCCCTGGGTCCCTTATCCCGTCCGCTTCTTGGATGAGTTTCGCCTAGGCTTTGCCCTGACGCTTGGTGTTGACTTCTCACTCCCACCTGTCGATGACCACTTTTCCCTTTGGATCGACCTGCTCAATAAAGGTGTGTTTGGCCTCTCTGGCCGCCTGCTCCATCCTATTGATCTTTTGGGCACTTTTTGGAAGTTCCTCCCCGTGGGGGCTCCTCTTACTCTGGGTATTCTTCATTCTTACCATCTCTATTTGAGTGTAGTGGCTTCTATCTTGACTTCATCCTCTTCTTCTATTCACCCCTTCATGGTCTTTGTAATTACTTCTCGTTGGTCTGTAGCTATTCATGATGCTTCTCTTTTAAGGGATTTCCTCGGATGCGATCTTATCCTGGTAATCATGGGTCTCCTGTAAAGGCATACCTTTTGGTCCTTTTTTATTGTTTCAGAGTGTGTGTGCTTGGGAACCCTGTCGTCATCCCTGTGCCAATCATGTTCCTTGCACACTATACACCAATCATTTCCTCCCACCGTATCTGTGCGTGGATGAGGTGTACCCATTCCTACCCATGGGATATCCTTTTGATCTTCGTCCTTTGTCGTCTATGGATTAACCTTTATTCTCTCCCACTGACAACCCTTGTACTTAATTCTATTGATAGGACCGTGGTGTCGTACCTCCTATTGTGGTGTGACCATGATCTGCATTGTAACTTGTGTTTAAATCGTGGCCTATCAGATTCTGCCTAGATCCTACTTTCCCTTCAATTAATTATGTGCCTTCAGCCTCGATGTGGTCATCCGTACTTCAGCTATTGTCATAGTCCTTTGCCACTAGTTGGGTGCAGTCTGTCCGAAACTAGCCATTCACGATGTTACTCCATATGGAATCCAGTTCTGATCCTTCCTTGTGAACCTCTTCATTAGCGATTCTATTCACTAGTCCATTTGTTGACCTTCGGACCCAGTGCAAATCCATTGTGATCCCCGTCTACAAATGCTCCTGATTATTTTGCAGGGAGCAAGCCAAGCGTCACTGCCTCTGGATTTTTCCCACTCTAGTGCCATTTTGGATTTTCCTTATTGTGTTGATGACCAGCATGGAATCTCCTTCCACTATGACGTTGGCCATCCCTTTTCGGTGTAGTATCTCAAGGCTAGTCTCCAGGGCTCCAAATTACATAGCATTGTTGGTTGAGTTCCTCAGACTCCCAGTGTACAGCCAGATAATTTTTCCTTGGCTGTCCCTGATTACTCACCCCGTACCTGTCCATCCTAGGTTACCTTTCGACACCCCATCGAAAGTTAGCTTGAGGGATCCCTCTGGTGGTAGTTTCCAGTTGCGCTCACCTACCTGTAGTTGCGGCAGTCATCTTACCTGATTGGGGTTGCATCCTTCTTTCAGTTAAAAAGCCTCTAGAATTATGAGATCTCAGTCTATGAGTTGTGCTCCTCTTGTTTGGCAGTTGTGGCTCTGTACCGTTTCTCTTGTCATGGATATTATTTTTTTTTTGATCTTTCCTATCGTCCATCTTTGGTTCCTAAAGATGCACTGGTTTCATTCCTTCCATATTTCCCAAATGATCATGCTGGGAATGAGTGTCCAACAAAGATTCACCTCTTCGTTTTCGTTGTAGTTTTCCTTCCATGTGTTTATAGTTGCGGAAATATTACCTCTCATCTTATTAGACTGTCGAAAAATGCCTACCGCCCAGTCCCAGACTTCTGTTGTGTAGGGACATTCATCCAGGAGATGGTTTGTTGTTTCCTCCTTTTTTTCACATAGGTGACATCTTGAAGGGCCTATGAAACCTCTCTTATTTAGGTTTTCCCAAGTTAGGATTCGGTTGTGTAGTATTATCCACTGGAAGATTTTTATTTTTGGCCAATGGGGGTTGTTCCAGAGCTTGTCCCATTGATGCATCGAGTCTTCTTGGTCCTGGTCCACTATATAGTGGCATACTTCTTTAAGATTGAATTCCCCACCAGCTTTGTGCCCCCATCTTAGCTAGTCATTTCCGTCCGTGACTACAATTTTTCATCTCCCCAATTCCTCCTCCACCTCTTTTACTGTTGTTTCAGTCTGGTCTCTAGTCTATGGGGTGAGAGTGTTCCATATTCTCCATTTGTTTCGATCTGTTTCGTGTTTCCAGTAATGGTAGACTCGGGTTTTTCCTTGCACCACCATCTCCTATTGGAGTTCCTCCCAGCCTGGTTTTTCCATTCTAGGTTCCTATTGCCATGCATCCTCTTAGACTCAGGCGGTTCTACCATTCCTTATTTCCCAAAATATGTGTGTCTGGATCCAAGTCTTGTTGCACTAGGCTAGGTTCCAGATGGAGGAACCTTCCCTGGTGCGTCTGAAGCAGATTTTGTCATGGTCGCAAATGTTCGGGGCATACTTTGCCTTCCACAGGTTGACCTATGGTGTGGTAGTTTCTTTGACCCGATGCCACTAGAGTTTCACCCCATAAGCATCATTGGTCACTTATGGGTCATGTAACTCTAGGCCTCCTTTGATTTTTTGGTTTACAAACCTTCTCCCAAGCCACCAGTGCCCATTTTTTCCTTGTTTTCACTCCTCGCCATAGGAATTTTATTTGTATGGTTCTTATTTTTTGTAGAATCCCCTTGGGGTTTGGGAAAAATAACATCATAAAGGTTTGGATAGCTTTCAAAAATGACTTGGTTAGGATAAGTCTTCCAGATAGGTTGAGGGATCCGTACATCCAATTTTTTACCTGGTCTTGTAGCTTGTTGACTATTCCTTCCAAAGTTGACATCTTGTAAGCTTTGTCTATTAGGGGGATGCCCAAGTACTTGGTTGGGAGGGCTTTGCATTCAAAGCCCAAGATGCTAGCCAAATTCCTTTAGATAGCAGGGTTGGTATTAAAGAAGAATATCATAGATTTGGACTGGTTTATCTCTGCCCCCAAGGCTTCCCCAAACTCATCTAAGATTCATTTGTAGGCTTTCTCTTCCTTGAATGTGGGCATTCCATGAAGTAATGTATCATCCATGAACTGTTGGTGTGTAGAAGTCAGGCAATTCTCATAGGGTTTGATACCTTTTATTTCCCTTGTTGCGGTTGCACTTTTTATGCTTCGATTGAGACCTTCCATCATTAGGATGAATAGGAATGGGGATAGCGGGTCTCTTTGTCTAATCCCTCTTGTGGGCCAGTAAGGTTTGGTAGGGGCTCCATTTACTAGTAGCGAGAAGCTTGTTGTGGTTACTAGGTTGACTATCCACCTGATTTAGTGTTAGGTGAAGTTGAGGGCTTCCAGGGTCCTAAC
This sequence comes from Picea mariana, assembly GCA_032191745.1. Lineage (NCBI taxonomy): Eukaryota > Viridiplantae > Streptophyta > Pinopsida > Pinales > Pinaceae > Picea > Picea mariana. The sequence goes on along the minus strand of JASDQU010753420.1, from coordinate 26,662 downwards.
CATATAGTGCGAGATGATTTTGTCATAAGCTTTTGCTAGGTCCAGTTGTATTATCATCCCCCCTCTTCTCTAAAGCTTCAGGGTGTGGATAAGTTCGTGGGCATGTATAATATTGTCCATTATTTTCCTTCCTTCCATGAAACCTGCCTGTTCTTGTGAGACCAGTGTGGGTAGGAGTGGTTTTAATCTATTTTCTATAACCTTGGAAATTATCTTATACACCAAATTGCACAATGTTATATGTCTGTAACGATCGGGGTTTTGGCTTCATTTTATTTTTGGATAAGTGTAATCATTGTAGAATTTAGTTCTTTCAAAATGGAGGCTGACCTTCTAGAGACTTCCACTACCCTATAAACGTCATGTTTGACGACTTCCCAATAGGCTTTGAAGAACTCCACTATGAAACCATCTGGGCCTGGGGATTTTCCATTGGGCATTTCTTGGAGTGCTTGGTCTATTTCCTCCTCCGAAATGGGCTTGTTCAGGTTTTTATTTTGTTCTTCTGTTACCGGGCGAGGGATATGCTGGATTACCTTTTGTATGGCCTCCGTTCTATCTTGGTTAGGTTCCTAGGCTATCCCATAGAAGTGGTTTACCAAAGTTGTTTCGATGTCCTTATGTGACTCTCTTTCTATGCCATCCTGGTCTCTAATCTTTAGGATTTTGTTATGGGATCTTCTGTCCATGGATGTTCTATGAAAAAACTTGGTGTTATGTTCTCCTTCCTTTAGCCATCTAATCCAGGACTTTTGTTGCCAAAGAGTTTCTTCTTCCTGGCACCGCTCATCCCATTCCTAGGTCATCTAGATCTCCTCCTTTTTTCTCTCCTCATTGTAGCCCTCCGAAATGCAGGTGTCCTAGAGATTTTTAATTTTTTCTTCAATGTTGTTCTTCTCTTGGTTTATATTCCCAAAAATGTCCTTGTTCCACTCCTTGATCCTATATTTGATATGTTTTAGTTTCTTATAGAGTTTGAACATCCTTGTTCCTTTCTCTGGTTTCTCCTTACGCCACCACTATTTTATTCTTTACTTGAAATTTGGGTGTTCAATCTAGAATTTCTCAAATTTGAAAGGTATGTTCTTTGGTGTGGCCTAGAAGCTTGCTTCCATTTGCACTGGCCAGTGATCAGATCCCCCCCATGGAAGGATGTTGTAGTCTAAGGTTAGCCCCTGCATAATTATTGAGTCTGACACTAGGAATATGTCAAGTCTTGTTGCTACTTAATGCTGTCTCATTCGCTTATTGTTCCAGGTGAACTGGCCATTATTGGTTTTCAGATCTACCATCTCCATTATGTCTATGAATTTTGAGAACTCCTCTTCATCTATCCAATCTTCTTGTACCTCCTTTTTTCTCCACAAGTGACGTGATGATGTTGAAATCCCTGGCTAGGATCTAATGGAGGTTGTTGGCTCGGTTTTTAAGATCTTCTAGGTCTCTTAGCATTCCTCTCCTATCCTCTAACACCTAGGGTCCATACACATTAGTGCATAAAATCACCTCTGTGTTCCCAATGAGTTGCATGCGAACCATAAGGGTATGCCTTGTCACTTCGACTGCTATTAGGCTTAGTACTTATGGCTTCCACAGGGTGAGAATATCTCCTTCCATTTGGTGGCCTCCAATATCCACCATCTTGTACTTGCGCCATTATTGTTGACTGGTTGTTTCCATTCAGTTTGTATTACACTTGGTCTCTTGAATAAAACAAAGATCCAGTTGTTCCTGTTTTAGTCTATTCCTAAGGATTCATTGCTTTCTTGGGTTGTTTTGGCCTCTTATATTCCAAGTTATAACCTTAATTTAAACATGCGGGGGGAGTTGGGGAAGAGGCTTTTTTATCTTACCTGAGTTTATCAGTAGCGCTCCAAGATCCTGTAGGGCTACACTATTTGATTTCCTTCCTTTTTTCCTCTATGTCTGCTTGGGTGAGAGTCATGGTTGTCCCTCGCCGGCTTTGAATCCTAGCTATCCAATCTCCCTGTGTGTATGCATTATGCCTCTAGCTTTGGATTCCTCCCTTAGGATGAACAAGTACTGAATGCAGTCAAGTTTCTCTATTGGTACATTGTCTACTCCCTATCTTTTCCATTGCTCTAGTATGTTCGTGAGATCTATCCCTTCCCTTTCCACAAGGTCTCTAAGTTTCGAATATTCTATGCCTACTTAGCCTGGTGTCATTTCCGCCTCTCCCTTTGCTTCTTGCATGGGGGTGTTGTCATCTCTGATTTCTCCTTCCATCAAAGTTGCACAGCTTCCCTGTTCCTTCTAGTTATTTGGTTGGTCGGTGGGCTCGTTTGGTGTTTGTTCTCTGACTTCTTGAGATTTTTCCATATCCTTATTGGATTCTTCCCCTTGGTTGGTTTTATCCCATCCTTCCGAGTTATTTTGAACCTCTGGGTTATTTCCTGCTTGGGCTTTGCTCTGATTTTTGTTGGCTCTGTTTCTGGGGTTGGGTTTAACAAACCCATCCTCATCCTGCTGTGGTTTGGGGTTTTCCGTTTCCTATTTTTTATTAAGAGGGCCCATTCCATGATCAAGTGACCATGTTCATGGCACCTTCTACATCGGAAGGGTGTCTATTCATAATTGATGTTTTGGATCCATTCCTCATCCCTGAATTCAAGGCTTATGGCTTCTGGGAGTGCTCCCGACACATCCATCTCTATACATATTCTTGTGTAAGATCTGTATCTCCCTTTTAGGGTGGCTTCTACAGTCTTTATATATTTCCCCAATTTATTCCCTATTGCTTCAAAAGTAGAAGGTAACCAGTAGTCTAAAGGTAGGGAATAGAGTCTCAGCCAGACCGGTACCATTTTGAAGGTCTCTTTTTCTGGGGAGAAATTCTCCTTCTATGGATGCATGTATAGTCCTGCTAATGCATGGAAGTATGGCCCTCCTTCAAATACTCTATCTTTGTCTTCGAGCTTTATGAAGAATGTTGTGAAGAAACCTTTTGAGCCTAAATGGAGCTCCACTTCCCCATTCGGCTTCCAGTGATATTTGATCCAGTTGCACAGTGTTCTTTCAGTGGGCCACAAGCCCATAAATTTGCAGATTAGCACATGCACCTTCATATGATCCCTGTATATTTGTGTCTACGGATCCTCGAGTATCACCTTAGGTATTAGTGGTGATTTGGGTTTGTACGGGTTACACCCTTCTGCCTGGTTGGTCTTCATTGTGTCTTGCGTCTCGTCCTGGGTTTCTCTAGCTTCCTCTTCAATGCATTCACTTTTTCCCTGGTTCCTTTTCGGACCTTTTCCTTGGTTAGATTCTGAGGTGCCTGTCATTGGTTCCTTGAAAAATATGCCACTTGGCCCTTTCACTCTGTCTACCACTATATGTTTGTATGAGGGGGTACCCTTACCCCCCCCTCTGGTGCTCATACTATCCTTTTTTATGGCTACAACTGTCAAAAACCCTAGCTTGTTGTTGCTCTGAAAAATTCGGTGTCGATTACAAAACCATTCTCATGAATTCTCTTTAAAAACAAATCTTTTTATTTTTTATTTTTATTGCAATATTTATATCCCTTTGAATATCACGACAGACTTTCTCAAAGTTCTATATTATTTTGAAAATATACAATTCCAAGAAAATATTGAAACAAAGAGTACCACCTCTATAAAAAATGTAGGGGGATTTGTATCCCCGTGAGGTTGTCATTTTGGTCCTAACAGATTCAAGCATCAACATGTTCATATGACTATTTAATTGGCATGAATCAGTTGGAAAACACCATGATATCCTAGAATTTTACAACATGACAATAACTTGTTTTGATGAGCATGGACAACAAGGCAAGATTCAAGGCATTCATTCCAAGGGTTGTAAATGTTAGAGAAATCTCATCCATGGAGTTGAAAAAGAGTTTCATGAAGGGATGTCAAATATTTGCAGCCCATATGGAAGAACTAGCCAAAGATAAAGTGGCAAGTATTGGATACCATCCATTCTTGAGGTATTTTGAAGATATTTTTGGAAAAATCCCAGGATTTCCACCAAAGAGAGACATTTATTTGTTTATTGATTTGGTACAAGGAGTTGCTCCATTATCCAAGACACCTTACAAAATGGGCACACTAGAATTGAAATAGTTGCAAATGCAGTGTGAAGAGATTTTGAAGAAGGGGTATATATGCCCAAGTGTGTCACCTTAGGGAGACCTCATTATTTTTGTGAAAATGACATATGGAATCATAAGGCTATGTATTTATTTCAAACAACTAAATAAAGTCACCATAAATAACAAATATCATTTTCCAAGGATTGATGATTTATTTGATCAGTTGAAGGGTGAAAGGATCTTTTACAAGATTGATTTGAGATCAAGTTATCCTCAAGTAAGGATAAAGGAACATGGCATCAGTGAGACAACATTTAAGACAAGATATGGGAATTGTGAATTTATTGTAGTGCTATTTGGGCTATCAAATGCCCCAATAGTTTTCATGTGCTTGATGAATGGAGTGTTCATGGAGTACCTGAACAAGTTTGTGATTTTTTTTTCGGATGATATTCTCATCTACTCCAAGACAAAAGAAGAGCATGAACAACATTTGAGAATGGTGTTGCAAGTTTTGAGAGAGCATAAATTGTATTCCAAATTAGTTAAGTGAAACTTTTATCAAAAGAAGATTCACTAGTTGAGGAATATTATTTTAGCAGATGATATAACAATTGATCCATAGAAAATAGAGGCCATTAAAATATGGTCAATGCTAAGAAATGTTACAGAGGTAAGATCATTTATGGGTCTTGTAGGTTATTATCAAAGATTCATAAAATGATTTTCAAATATTGCAAGACCAATCACTTATTTGCAAAAGAAGGGAGTGAAATTTGAATGGACTCTGAAGTGTGAAGAAAGTTTTCATTAGTTGAAATACATATTGAGAAGTGCACCAATCTTAAATATTGTAGATCCATATGAATATTTTGTAGTGTGCATGGATGCATGCAAGGAAGGTCTTGGTGGAGTCCTTAGTCAAAAGGATCATGTGATATGCTATGAGTCTCTAAAATTAAAGGAACATGAGAGGAATTACGCTACAAATGAATTGAAATTAGAAGCCATTGTACATGCATTAAAAATGTGGACACATTACCTCATGGATTGAATTTTTGAGCTAAGGACAGACCATTGTGGTCTGAATCATTTGTTTGGATAGCCAACATTAAATGCCAAATAAAATAGATGGTTGGAATTTTTGAGTGAATATGAATTTGAAATTAATCATATAAAAGGCAAGGAAAATTAGGTGGCTAATTCACTCAGTATAACATCTCATGAAGTGCATATTTTAGCCATCAACATGTTCAACATAGATTTAGAATATACAATTTTAGAGGCAGGAAATTCATATCAACAATATCTAAATATAAAAGAGACATTACAACTAGGAATTTTACAACATAAATTTAATCATTATGAGTTGATAGAGGATGGAATCCTCATGTATAAAGAAAAAATATTTGTTCCAAATTCAAGAGAGATGAAAAATATAGTGTTGAGGGAAATGCACAATGTGCCATATGTTGGGAACCCAGGATATCATAATATAATTGAATTTGTAAGAAGCCAACACTTTTGGTCAAGGATGAATAAAGAAGTGGATAATCACATAGCTAAGTGTCTAGAGTGCCAAAAAGTGAAAATAGAGCATAAACATCCAACAAGGCTATTACAACCATTGCCCATTCCTGAGTGGAAATGGGAAGTGGTTACAATTAATTTCATTACAAAGCTACCCAAAACAATGAATTAACATGATTCCATAATGGTGGTGGTGTGTACATTAACAAAATATGCACATTTTATTCTTCTGAATACTACACACAAGGCAGTGAACAATGTAGATATTTACATGAAGGAAGTTGTCATGCTACATTGAGTTCCTAAGGAAATAGTTTATAATAGAGATCCAAAATTCACATCAATTTTTTGGAAAGGTTTGTTCAAAGTCTTTGGAACAAATTTAAATCTCATTATAGTGTATCACCCAGATTCATATGGGAAAACAAAGAGGACCAATAGAATAATCAAATACATGCTTAGAATGTATGTGATGGAACAAACATCAAAGTGGGAATATTATATCCACTTAATGGAATTTTCTTACAATAATGAATATCAAGCCTCATTAAAAATGAGTCAATTTGAAATATTGCATGGCAAAAAGTGTAACACACCAGTGAGTTGGGATAACCAACAAACAAAGCTCTTATTGGGACAAATGTTTTAAGAAAGATGGAAGAGCAGATGAAAAATACCAGGCATAATTTAAAGGCTTCCCAAGATAGGAAAAAATGTTATGCAGACAATAACATATTTTTTTATATATTTTAAAGTGGGAGAACATGTTTTCCTAAAAGTGAAATAAAAAATAAATTCGAGAAGATTGGGTTGCTTCCCAAAATTGGTAGAAAGATATTGTGGGCCATTTGAAATATTATAAAACATAGGGCCAATTGCATACATGCTATAATTTCTTGCATCCATGAGAGCACATAATTTTTTTCATGTGTCATTATTAAAGAAATATGTGTCTAACCCTAACCAAATAATTGATTGGACTATGATGCAGGTGGAAAAATAAGGGGATTTCCAAGTGGAACCAATATGCATCCTGGATCGGAAAGTCAAAGTTCTAACGAACAAAGACATAGGGCTAGTAAAGGTGGAATGGACCTGATACAATCCTAAATATGCAACATGGGATCATGAAGAAACTATGCGGGAGGAATAACCACAAATATTTTCCAATTTTGAAGAAAATGGAAGCTAAAAATGCAAGTCTCCATTTTTGGACAGCTAGAGTTATGAAACCACATCTCAGAATTCTTGGTCACTTGTGCTAATAGCCATGATGAAACAATGGTGCATACTAATGGAATAAGAACAGTGAAGGGGGAATATCTCTTGGGTCAGAAGGTTGAGAAGAATGAGAGATTATGATTGGAACTGTTGTTGGGGAGTAAACATATTTCATAATTTTATATTTTTGAATATTATGATGTAAATTTGTATATGTATTTCAGCATGGTTTTGTGCATTGAGGACGATGCAGAATTATAGGGGAGGAGGAATGTAACATCCCCACTATAATTCCCAATTTAATTAATGCATAATGTAGATATGAATGTGGCTATGGCCAAGCGATGTAATATGTGAAATGTATTTTATGTTTTTAATAAAAATAATGTGATTCCAGCTACTGGAAATATGGAAAAAATGGGAGCTTATTAATCCAAAAGAGAGAGGGGAATGCCTAGGGAGTGTCTAAGAGGGGTCCAAGGGGGAAGTGGTTTATGGATATTAATCCAAACCCATATTTCTTAATTTTATTATCAACTAGGGAAACCTTATATTTATTGGTTGAGTGTATGAGAGCCCAATCATTGAATACCTATTAGTAGGTGGGTGTAGAAGTAAAATCCATAGTTATTGGAAGCATGGGGATAAAGATGGATAGAGTGTGTAGTAAATTGTATTGGAAAAATAGAGTAAATTTGTATAGGAGGTATAGGAAAATTTTGACATTCAATTTTGGCATGAACAACAAGAAAAGATCAGGGAAAAAGAGTACTAGAGATGGAGAAAGAAGGATAGGAGAATTATAGAGCATGCTAGAGCCCCTTTGGAGAGTTTTAGAGATGGAAATTAAAGAGTCAATTTGTCAATTCTAAAGAGTGAGTTCCTATGTGAGTTGAACTATAACAACAAGTGTTTTCTATTGTTTTCCTGGTGGTTTTCCTGACAATGAGTTTCCATTGAGTTTCCAGTAGAGAGATTCCTAGTTATATGTGTAAGAGATACCCTGATAAAAAATGGCATGCTTGATGGACTAATATTAGTGACGGGCTACATTCCTTGTGTTGGGAAGGTCAAGAGAAAGAGACTTGGAGGAAATGCGACATAGTTGTAGGATAGTATCAATGGGTTGTGGGTTATTTAATTGTGAGGGGACTCTGAGAGGAACCCTTATTTTGTTGATTCCTAGCCCCATTTGGGGGTGACCTGTTGTTGAAATATGGAACAACAAGTCCATGGTTGGGTGGAACGTCTTTTCCAAGAATTTGATTACACATTTTTTCTTTTAAATACATTTATATATTATTTGAGTTTTTTTATGAGTCTTATGGATGTGAATTTTAGTATTTGAATGAAAATGGTTTTATGTTTTGTTATAGATGATTTATTAATTTAATACATGTTCCTTTAGAATGTTGTAGATGCTTTTAATTATGGGCATCAAAATCTAGTTAAATTTGTGCATAATTTGTAGTTGGTAAGCTACAAGAAATGAATTAGAAAGAATTATTTTTATTTTATGTGTATTTCTCTTACTAATCTTAGTCAGTTAAGGTGGGGGACATTACATTCTCTTCCTTTGGATGGAGGGTACTCAGATTCACTTCCTTTTTCATTGTAATGTACACAATATTTTCATCTACATTTAAGCTACTCTCTACCTACTTGTCTAAATCCACAACTAGCATGTTCTTCTTATTGACATCCTTTTTTGAATTCTTTATATTAATCTCTAGATGTATATTCTGACACTTATCTTCAGTATGACCTTCGATATTACAATGGTTACATTGGTTTTTTGGATCCTTTATCTGATGTGTAGTGGTTATTTTCTTCTTTTCCTTTCCTTTCCACTTCTTATGTTGATCTAGGTGGATATCGGTGGCCACCCACCTTTTTCAACTAGCTCAAAATAGTTTTTTGGCATTTTTGGCAATTTACTATTTTGAGAAGTTTTTAACTTCCAGGGCCATTTTGAGGGCCCAAATGAAGGTTTTTCGATATTGAGGTCCTCAATGATATCCAAAGGAATGATTGATCCCACAAAATGAATCTCCTCAAAAATACCTTTCCAACGAGCTATCACACGCCTAAAATGAAGATCATATGCAAAAGTTACGACCCCAAGAAGTTGATGTACTCACTTACCCAAACGAGGCCCACATGACTTTTGGCGCTTCATTTCCTAGGGTTAGGTTTTTGGAAGTCTAGGGTTTTTGGAATTCCTGTTTATTATAAAAAGGCCTTCAGAGCCTCATTTTAACCATCTTCTTGCGAATGCGAGTAGCCGTCACATCTCTTCTCAGAGATAAGCTGCCACCATTCTAGCAAGTCTTTCACTCTGTATTTTTACAGTCTCTGTACATTTCTTTCATTAATAGAAATTGTGGATTACTATATCTCTGTGTTTATGGTTGCATCTCTGATATATTTCTGTTATATTATTGTATATATGCGATATCTCTGTGCATTTCTTTATTATATCTCTGCTCTCATTTCGTGCCGAAAATAATCCGGATCATATTTCCCTCCTTAGAAGAATCTTAGTGGTCTTTCTACTTGGAACCACTAGGTTATCCTTTATTCTTACCCATGTTCTCCAGATATTGTTCTTACAAATAGGCCTCATCACCATCCTAGGTTTAAAAAAAATCATTTCCCTTCACAAATGATTGTGTAGACCACTCAAATACTTGATGTCTACATTTAGGTTCTAGGGAGATATACCCAACATAGTAACCAATTATATGAACTAGGTGGTGTACTCTTGCACACTATACCCTTGCTTATGTTGGAAGTAATGTCAATGAATCTAATGGTCCTCTTCAAACCCAATAAGGTAGAACTAGGGCTTGGTGAGGGTCTTAAACAAATACCACTTGGTTACTGGGGGATCACCCTCCAAAATATGCATCTTTGTGTGAATTTCCCACCAAATTTCGGCATGGTCCTCTAACTTCAGTTGAGAAAATGAAATATTTTTATATTTTACTATGTTATGAAAACTAAAATAAACTTCTAATTGTTGCAACCACTGATTCAACTTAACAACATTAATCTCACCTTGGTAGGGATTGATGTCCACTTTTTCTTCCACTTTAAATAGAGATTGGGAACAAATGATGACATTGGAACTCAGTCTCTCTTTCTTTGGACCTTTTTTCAACTCCTTTTTTGGGTCTTTTTTGTCTCTATATTTATCGTGCAATCCATATTCTAAGTTAGATCCGTAAACTCCCTAAAAGGTACAAACATATTCTTTACATTTTCCATGAGGTTGCCATGTTGTGAGATATGTTAGTGACGTATGCTTTCAACATTAAAAATCTCTCTTCCAAATCATCCCATGGATTGTTATTATACTCATCTGCCATGGCTAGGGTTTTCAAACTTTACACCAACTCTTGGATCTTGCAACTCCCCACAAAAACCCCAAATAAAGTTTTTCTAATACTAATATGATTTGTAAACTATCATGGATATTCCATTGGAATAGTTAATAGCAATAGATCTTACAATATTATGAAATCTCTTATTATATTGTATTTTACTTAGATTCATGATTAAATGTTACTAGCTTAATGCATGAAATACTAAATAGATTAAAATTAAAATGAAAGTGACAAGAAAATAACACACCATAGACACAATGAACACAAGATGTACCATGGGAAAATCCAATATGAGAAAAACCTAGCTAGAAGGTGAGGCCTATGCTCTGCTCTTTTTTTCTTAGTTAAGAAATGAAAATACAAAGAAAGGGGAACTTACTATGGAGTTTCCATTAACACCGTGGCCAGTATGGATGCTACATAATCTTCTGCTTCCTTTTTCCTACTTCAATATCCCACTCTGAATGATTTTCTCAACCAAAGGAACTTACTTTTTGAAAAAAAAATAAAGTTAATATTTTATTAAAGCACTTAAATAGTGAACTAAATCTCTTTGTATAAGAACAATATTGAATACCTCTATCATAATTTTATGAAAACCCTCTCTACTTACATTAACAAATTCTTCATCAAGGTGTTATGTAAAAAGAAAAATAGAATAACCAACCCTTAGTGAGACAACATGTCTAAAATTACTATAAAATCCATTAGGTATTCCTATAATGAGTCCTTACAATATGATAATATAAACATATACAAATCATTCATTAAAAGGTAGAAATTGCACTACATAAATAGAAAGCAAGAAAGGCTTTTGCACCTATCTAATCTACATATTAAGAGATTTTGGAGGTAAATATTAACTCATAAAACTAAATAAAATAATATGATTCCCCTGTAGGACTAGAAATCCTACCTCAAAAATATTCATGAATCCCTTATTGTCATGGACAATATTCCAAGTGTTTCTATGGAAAATTGAAGTGTTTTCTATATAAGACCTAAAGTTTGGGGTTAAGAGAATAACAAAAGGGATAGGTAAAGACATCAAAGGCTACCAAGCCAAAATATTAAAAAATAAAAGGCCTATCCTCACCCCTCACATACACAATCTCTTAAATTTATTAGTCAAGCAAGGATTCCCTAAACCCTGGACTCAAACCTTTATTGTTCCTATCTTTAAAAGTGGGGATAAAAACAATCCCTCTAATTAAACGACCATTATGATTAGCCTCATCTTATCCAATCTTTACATAAATATTTTGGAAAAGAAGACCAGTGTATGGCTTGAAAGCCACATAAAAATAGCTAAAGGCCAAGCCCTCTTTAGAGGCTACCATTCAACTATGGAACATCTTGTTATTCTTAGGATCATTATGGAGGGGTGTCACAATAATAAAACCAATCTCCTTTGTTGTTTCATTGATTTTAGAATATATTTTGACACAATTCTCAGGACTAAGATTTGGAATAGGTTATAGGAGCTAAACATTCCTTCCAGGCTAAGAGTTGTTGTAGTAAGGTTATATGCTGGCGTTATTGTCAAGTTTAGGAACACTTAGGGCTAGTTGAAAGAAAGTAATTGTAATATAGGTCAAGCAAGGGTGTCCCTTATACCCTACCCTATTTGGCATATACATTGATAAGTCAAACTATTGTTTGGAATATATTGGTTGTATTGGGCCTACTCTCACTAGTATAGTCATCATCCTTCTTCTTTACATCGATGATATTTTTCTTATGGAGAGGAATCTCTATTACCTTGGTAAGAAACTAAGAATTCTCAAGGATTTTTGTTCTACTATGGGTATGACTGTGAACACTGAAAAAATGAATTTTATGATAATTAAATCCAAAAGGATCACATACGATACTTTTTTATATGAAAACATTAGCTTGGAGGAATTTCCTTCATACAAATATCTTGGAGTCTATATTCATCACAAGCTCAATTGGAACTATAGCATTGAGAAAAGGATAAATGGAGGGTGGAAATCATATTATGGGCTTGAAAACAAGTGTAAATTAGTGGACCTTTAACTATGGGATAATAAAAAACCCCTCTTTGATACTCTTGTCACTCCTATTTTCTTATATGGATTGAAGATATACTGCATCTTCAAAATTCACATCCATATAAGAAAATAGGAGTGACAAGAGTATGAAAGAGGGGTTTTTTATTATCCCATAGTTAAAGGTCCACTAATTTACACTTGTTTGAGCCACTCGTGGCTTTGGCTCTCTAGTTTGAAACAATTTTGGGAATCCTCTTGTCGTCCATGTTCTTTATCTTGTTCTTGTAAATTAAGTACCTAATCATGCTCATGCTCTCAATGGGGGACATGCTCTCTTCTATGAAGAGGATAGGATATGGTGTATTTCCTTTAATTTTGAGATTATAAGTTATAAAATTCTTTGAGATAAGGTCTTGTAATTAACTTGTGAAGTGGTTCATATTGGAAGACAAGGAGTCTATGGACTATTTCACACCTTGTAGATCAGATTTGAGGGTAGTAGTATCATATTTGAGGGTACCGCTATCAAAGTTGAGGGTAGAAATATTGGAATTGATGTGTTGGATTTCGTGCTCATGTTTTTCATTGTCAGAGATTAAGGTGGTGATTTCATGATTGCAGGTGAGAGCCATTTAGGGAGAAGCAAAAAGTGGGAAGGTCAGACCACATAGAAAAAAGGGTTACAGGTACCACAACAGGAGAGGCGAAGAGAGGAATCCAACGGGATAGGTGGCCAATAAGGGTGGCTATAAGGGTGGGTGGTTCCAGTAAAAAAAAGGCTTAGAATTGATAGGTACCATGATGATCAGGGTGAAGAGAGGAAGCCAATAAGATAGGTCATGAATAAGGGTGTTGATGGAATCACTATACTTTTTTTTTTTAATATTGGAGTATTGGAATTCTCAAATTGTTAATAGGGAAAATTGTGTAGGAATTTCACAACTTGGATGGAGGAGGCAGGGTAGCACAACAAAAGTGCCTCTCCATTACTATACTGTTATGTTCATTTCCCAAGGGTTAGTTTTTTTTTAGGATTCTTACAGATAAGGGTTTTACCTATGTTATAATTCTCTGATATACATGCAGGGTTGAATAGTAGTACTCAGTCCAATATCTCAAGGAAACAAATAAGGAGGCTTGATCATACCCTTAGTTGTACTACCCGATTACCCAAGTACTAGAGAGTAGTCTTCCCAAGTGTTATTCTCGGTGCCTCTATAGTAGTCAGGTAGTTGAAAAAATGAGATAAATTTCATTTCAGAAGACTTAGGGGAATCCCTATATACGTGAAGGTATGTGGGAGTGATGGTTGTGTATAGGTGATGTTTGATGCAGTACTACTCGAAGGGTTACCAACAAGAGTTACACAGGTTTCCAACAAGGTGAAATGTTTTTCTCAAGTAACCCATGAAAAAGTATATATTTCCTATGTGTATTCTTCCCCAACAACGATTTTACCTACCAAATGAGATATCTCTTTGCTTTAAATATTTTGAAAGTACATGTCTCTACCTCGAAAACATTTGTCCCAAAATTTCTGTAGAGAAAAGTGCTTGATACCACTTGAAATGTACTATATGTATTATATAAATAAGAAATAAAAATATTATGAAAAATACCATGGAACATCAAAATATAGAGAATAAAAACACCAACAATGATACCTTTATTGATAGAAATACAAGTTCACTTTCCTCTTCGAGGGGGAAACCTCTACTAGAGAAGGGATCTGTTAACACATAATATTGATCATGTAAAGGAGGATTTATGGTTTTCAAAGCCTAGATTTAACCATATCTCCAAGTATTATGTCATACCATTAACTAACATCCTCCTCGGAGTGTGCAATCTATATTTGAGTTGCACTGGGAATTGAGGCAAGCGCTATGGAATGCACTATGAAATTTCCTGTAGCAGCTTCTTTTACAAATTTGATCATAAATCCAAACTGGTGATGTGGGTTTATCTGAACTATTTTTTCATGAAAGATGATATCCTTTTTGATTTGTTGACCAAATTTCATCCTGACCCAGTTTGGCATTTAAGAGAAACAATTAACACATGAGTGCGCTACGAAATGTGCTGCAAATTCTTTGTTTTGCATAGTTGTTGGATATTCACCTTGTTGGGAGGTTGCCACCTATCAAGGAGGGTTCGAATGACTTATTGTGGATCAATTAGATGTAAAGGGACACCTACACCTAAGTTTTATCTCCATTAAATACCTCATGCCATGAGTTGGAATCAACTTATTAATGACTTCCAACAATTTCCTGAAAATTAACAGTTTGTTGGATTTTTGTCTCTTTGACTATTGCAACCTAGCTCCAAGGCCTAGAATCTAATGAAAGAGATGGGATTATACCTCCTAAGGATATTTTGATTCTATTTTATATTTAAGAGAGGAGGGATATCTTGGAGATGGGTTCGATTCATGAGCTAAGAGAGGCTAGAGAGAGTAGGAGCATGCAGTTTCCCTATGTGTGTTCATTTGTAAGCCTCATGGAATTTTATGATTGTAATCATTACTTCTATTGAAGACTCATGACAATTGTGATTTTCAAATTGTAATTTTTGTGTTTTATATATATTCTTATTTGAATATATTGCATATTTGATGATCAAAGTCTACCAATAATTTATGGATCCCTAAACAACAGAGGATATGTTGTAATTTTTCCCATCAGTCATTGTTTTATTCAAGCATTTGTTGATTTATTAAACTGAGAGGATCTTTGTTTAGTGAACATTCTATCTTATGATTTCCTTCTTCATTCTTCAATCCATTATCATACAATCTTGTTTTCATTTGAGCATCTTTAGTTCCTCCGATGAGTAGAATGTTTATGACTCCATTTCCCATTGGTGTAGCCTACTGGTATGCAGTTTGCTTCCCTCTCCCTTTCTTTCTCCATTTTATTGATCCACCTATTCAAACCAAACTTATATTTTACATTATGATGGGTGTTGAGCTTACACTTTAGCATTCAAAGTGTGACTTTCAGTGCTAACATTCTTGGCGTCGTTGTCGGGGACAAAGTTGAAGATATTCCCTAGGTTGTATGACAAAGATTATAGCCAGTTCTTGATGGTGAACAAAGATTGGAGACAGAAAAGACTTCATCTTTCACCTGGGGATTCCACTCCATGAAGAACCAAGATTTCAAAGGCTATGGAGGCTATCTTGGCAAGGATATTTTCTCCTCTAAACGTTTTAGCCATCTCTAGTTTTCCAAATCCAGTGCCTCTTCTATTAGAATGGGGAGATTTACTTCCTATCTTCAGAGAAGAAAAGGATGATGATATTGTTCAACATCTCATTGATTTTTATCAATGCATGGAGCAATTGAACTTGCATCAGGCGGATGTCTTAATGAAAATTTTTATGTTCTCCTTGAAGGATGATGCTAGAGATTGGTACTTTTCTCTCCCTCCTGCAAGCGTATCCACCCTGAGAGAATTCTATGCTTCTTTCAATTTGCAATGTAAAATGTATTACTCCTCTGATTTTATTTTTCATGATTTTTTTGAGGAATATGAGAAAAAAATTCAAGCTGCATTAAGTTTCTCTCCTGACTGTGAAGTTGAAGAAGATAACGTAGTCAAGGAAATCAGTGAAGGATCAACACTTTCTTCTTCTTGTTCCTCTGTACTGGATGCAAATTTAAATGATAGTTCTGATCATAAAAATACAGTATACATTTCTCATTACTATGAAGCTGAGATAAATGATAAGTTAGCTTAAAAAAAT
Source organism: Picea mariana (assembly GCA_032191745.1). Lineage (NCBI taxonomy): Eukaryota > Viridiplantae > Streptophyta > Pinopsida > Pinales > Pinaceae > Picea > Picea mariana. The sequence continues at coordinate 10,678 of JASDQU010753420.1, read as the reverse complement.
AGGGAAGTTTTCTCTTTGTTTTTTCCTAGATTTTCATAATTGAAGGCGGATTTTGCTTGCTACTCTTATGAAGAAAATGCAGCGGATATTGTTTTTCTTGAAACACATGTCTTTAGAATCCATGATTATGATGAAGAATTTGTTTCAAATACTAACAAAGAACATCCTATTTTTGATGAATATACCAGTGATGGTGATGAACATAATCTTTCTATGTTTTCTTTAGAACCTCTTAGCACAATTCCTGTATATGATGATTATGAGTTTAATCCTTGGGAATGATATGAAGGTGTTGAAGGGAAATTACATATGCATTCAATATCTTATCCATCACCAACAAATGAGAATATTTGTTTTGATAAAAACCATGTGTATGAGCAACATACTATTATTACAGTACATGCAAAAATGATTAGTAGTCATCCCACAGGTGGTTCTGAAGATGAGGAGTAACCATTCAACCAACAAATGCTTTAATTAGTTTTTTATCCACCTGTACATGATGGAACATAAAAAAACATGTGAGAAATGATGAAATAAAGGAGGTAACTTTTTACTAGTTGATTATGCCTTGCCAATAGTTTCTTGACCATGTCAATGAATACATGGAGTTGCACTTTTTAAATGCTTTGGAGCCTGCAAATTTTATCATATTGTCATCGTTTGGAGCTTATATTTGTGATCCTAAGGGTGTATTTAGTTTATTGTCACACTTTTCTTTCTTCTTATGGATCATTTGTAGTGAAGATAATAATTATGTTACCAAACAGTTTGAGTGGCTATGGTGGAAGTTTGTTTTCACCTAAGAAAATTGTAAAAGTTATTTAGAGTAGGCTCATGTATATAAATAAGCTCGTGTTCAAGTCAGTTTTCTTTAGGTATTTGAATAAGACTCCACAATACCAATGGATAAGGCACTGGAACTATATGATTCTTGGATCCTCAAAGCGAGGTCTCCATCCCCTGTGGAGCCAGATGTTAACACATATGATTGATCATGTAAAGGAGGATTTATGGTTTTCAGAGCCTACATTTAACCATATATCTAGGTATTATGTCATACCATTAACTAAAAAATGCATCGGAGTGTGAAAGATATATTTGATTTGGCATTGTGAACTGGCTCAGGCGCTGCGAATGAGACTGGCACTACGATATGCACTACATAATTTCCTATGGCAACAACTTTTACAGATTTGATCATAAATGCAAAATGGTTGTGTGGGTTTATCTAAAAAATTTTGTGGAGATATATGATATCCTGTTGAATTCCTGACAAAATTTCATCCTAACCCAATTTGGAATTTGAGAGAAACAATTAAAACACGAGTGCGCTACAAAATGTGCTGCAAATTCTTTGTTTTGCATAGTTGTTGGATATTCGCCTTGTTGGGAGGTTGCCACCTGTCAAGGAGGGTTCGAATGACTTCTCATGGATCAGTTAGATGTCAAGTGACACTTGCACCTAAGTTTTAGCTCCATTAAATACCTAATGCAGTGATTTGGAAACAATTTATTAATGAATTCCAACAATTTCCTGAAAATTAGTAGCTTGTTGGATTTTTGTCTCTTTGACTATTACAAGCTAGCTCCAAGGCCTAGAATCCAATGAAAGAGATGGGATTCAACCTCCTAAGGATATTTTGATGTTATTTTATATTTAAGAGAAGAGAGATCTCTTGGAGAAGGGTTTGATTCATGAGCTAACAGAGGCTAGAGAGAGTAGGAGGAGGCATTTTCCTTGTGTGTGCTCATTTGTAAGCCTGAGGGACTTTTATGATTGTAATCATTACTTCTATTGAAGACTCACAAGAGCTGTGATTTTCAAATTGTAATTCTTGTGTTTTATATATCTTCTTATTTGAATATATTACAGATTTAAGGATCAAAGGATGCCAATGATTTATGGATCCCTAAACAACAGAGGCTCTATTGTAAATTTTCCCATCAATCATTATTTTATTCAAGTATTTGTTGATTTATTAAATTGAGAGGATATTTTTTTAGTGAACATTATATCTTATGTTTTCCTTCTTCATTCTTGCATCTATCATTATATAATCTTGTTTTCTATTGAGAAACTTTAGTGCCTTCGATGAGTAGAATATTTATGACTCCATTGCCCATTGGTGTAGCTTATTGATCTGCAGTTTTCTTCTCTCTTCCTTTCTTTCTCCATATTGTCTATCTACCTATTCAAATGAAAACTTATATTTTACATTCTGATGGGTGTTGAACTTACACTTTAGTAGTCAAAGTGCAAATTTCAGAACTAACATTCTTGGTGTCATTGCTGGGGACAAAGTTGAAGATTTTCCTTAGGTTGTACGACAAAGATTATAGCCAGTTCTTGATGGTGAACAAGGATTGGAGACAGAAAAGACTCAATATTTAACCTGGTGATTCCACTCCATGAAGAAACAAGATGTCAAATGTTATGGAGGCTATCTTGGCAAGGATATTTTCTCCTCTAAACTTTTCATCCATCTTTAGTTTTCCAAATCCAGTGCCTCATCTATCAGAATGGGGATATTTACTGCCTATCTTTAGAGAAGAAAAGGATGATGATCTTGTTCATCATCTCATTGATTTTCATAAATGCATGGATCAGTTGAATTTTCATCAAGAGGATGTCTTAATGAAAATGTTTATGTTCTCCCTGAAGGATGATGCTAGAGACTGGTACTTTTCTCTCCCTACTGCAAGAATATCCACCTTGAGAGAATGCCATGCTACTTTCAATTTTCACTGTAAAAGTTATTACTCCTCTGAGTTTCTTTTTCATGATTTTTGTGAGGAATATGAGAAAAGTGTTCAATTTGCATTAAGTTTCTCTCTTGACTGTGAAGTTAAAGAAGATAACCTAGTCAAGGAAATCAATGAAGGATCAATGCTTTCTTCTTCTTGTTCCTCTATACTGGATGCAAATTCAAATGATAGTTCTGATCATAAAAATACAGTAGACATTTCTCCTGATTATAAAGTTGAGATAAATTATAAGTTAGTTAAAAAAATAGGGAAGTTTCCTCTTCGTTTTTTCCTATCTTTCTAGAATTGAAGGTAGATTTTGTTTGTTTCTCTTATGAAGAAAATGCAAAGGATATTTTTTTTCTTAAAACATATGTCTTTATAATCCTTTTTTATGGAGAATAATTTGTTTCAAACACTGACCAAGAACAACCCATGTTTGATGAATATACCAGTGATGGTGATGAACATATTTTTTCTATGTTTTCTTTGGAACCTCTTAGCAAAATTCATGTATATGATGATTATGAGTTTGATCCTTGGTAATTATATAGAGGTGTTGAAGGGAAATTACATGTGCAACTAATCTCTTATCCATCACCAAAAAATGAGCATCCCCGTTTTGATAAAAAACATGTGTATGAGCAGTAGACTATTCTTATAGTACATGCAAAAATGATTAGCAGTCAACCCATAGGTGGGTCTGAAGATGAGGAGAAACCATTCAACCAAATACTGATTTCATCAGTCATTTATCCACCTGTACATGTTTAGAACATCAAACAACATGTGAGCAATGATGAAATAAAGGAGGTAAAGTTTTACCATATTAGTATGCCTTGCCAGTAGTTTCATGACCCTGTCAATGAATACATGGAGTTGCACTTTTCAATTGCTTTGGAGCCTGCAAATTTTATCATTTTTTCATGATTTGGAGGTTATATTGGTGATCCTAAGGATGTATTTAGCCAATTTTCACACTTTTATTTATTCTTATGGATCATTTGTAGTGAAGAGAATAATTATGTTACCAAACAGTTTAAGTGGCTATGGTGGAATTTTGTTTTCACCTAAGCAAATTGTAAAAGTCAGTTAGAATAGGGTCATGTATATAAATAAGCTCGTGTTCAAGAATTTCAATTTTCAGTTTTCTTTAGGTATTTGAATAAGACTCCACCATCCCAATGGATGAGGAACTGGAACTACATGATTCTTGGAGCCTCATAGGGAGGTCTCCATCCACTGTGGAGGTAGATGTTAACACATAAGATTGATCATGTAAAGGACGATTTATGGTTTTCAGAGCCTAAATTTAACCATATATCTAGGTATTATGTCATACCATCAAATAAAAGCCTCCTTGGAGTGTGAAATCTATATTTGAGTTGGTGCTACGAACTGGCTCAGGTGCTACAAAATGTGCTACTGAATTTCCTGTAGCAACTACTTTTATATATTTGATCATAAATCCAAAACGATGATGTGGGTTTGTCTGAAAGGTTTTGTGGAGAAATATGATATCCTTGTTGAATTTTTGACCAAATCTCATCCTAACCCAATTTGGAGTTTGAGAGAAATAATTGAAACACCAGTGGGCTACAAAATGTACTGCAAATTCTTTGTTTTGCATAGTTGTTGGATATTCTCCTTATTGGGAGGTTGCCACCTATCAAGGAGGCTTTGAATAACTTCTCATGGATCATTTAGATGTCAAGGGACACCTGCACCTAAGTTTTATCTCCATTGAAGACCTTATGTAGTGATTTGGAAACAATTTATTAATGACTTCCAACAATTTCCTGAAAATTAGCAGTTTGTTGTATTTTTGTCTCTTTGACTATTGCAACCTAGCTCCAAGGCCTAGAATCCAAGGAAAGAGATGGGATTTGACCCTCTAAGGATATTTTTATGCTATTTTCTATTAAGAGAGGAGGTATCTCTTGGAGAGGGGTTGGATTCATGAGCCAAGAGAGGCTAGAGAGAGTAGGAGCAAGCAATTTCTATGTGTGTGCTCATTTGTAAGCTTGAGGGCATTTTATGATTGTAATCATTACTGCTATTAAAGACTCTTGACAATTGTGAATTTAAGATTGTAATTCTTGTGTTTTGTATATATTCTTATTTGAATATATTGCATATTTGAGGATCAAAGGCTACCAATGATTTATGGATCCCTAAGCAACAGAGGATCTATTGTAATTTTTCCCATTGGTCATTTTTTTATTCAAGTATTTGTTGATTTATTAAAATGAGAGGATATTTGTTTAGTGAACATTCTATCTTATGTTTTCCTTCTTAATTATTCCATTTATCATCATATAATCTTGTTTTATGTTGAGCAACTTTATTGGCTTCGATGAGTAGAATGTTTATGACTCCATTGTCCATTGGTGTAGCCTATTGATATGCAGTTTGTTTCCCTCTCCCTTTCTTTATCCATATTGTTGATCCACCTATTCAAACCAAAAATTATCTTTTACATTTTGATGGGTGTTGATATTACACTTTAGCAGTCAAAGTGTGATTTTTAGCTCTAACAAGATCTATTACAATTATTCTCAAGACAAGACTTTCCCATGCCTTCTACTCTTATTTATACTAAGTATATCTTATAAAGAACATTCTAGAGGAATATCTTTCTAGAAGTGAAATATTCTATTAAGTCTTCTTACATTATACTTGTTCGCATTACTATATAGTCATTATTTACTAATGTCATCCTTTATTAAAAAGAAAATCTATTATTGTACCTACAGGAGGGGTTAGGGAGGTTAGGTCCCTAACACACTATTGCCTAGTTTTGAGGAAACAATGTAAACAACATGCAAATAATGGAAAGAAACTTGTCAAACACAATGGGATTGACTAGATCTTGTGAAAAATCTAGAATAATATGCAATAGAATGGATCATTGTGAAAGTGAATGAAATATGATAAATAATTTATATAGAAAGGATTATTGTGCAAAGAAATTACAACACATTGTACATTTCTATGGAAACATGCATTTGTTGTTTGTAAGAAAAAATGTTGTATATGGAGTGTAGTGCATAAAACATAAGTATTGTGATTTAAATATTTAAATAAACTTGTCTTACAATGACTTGTGGATAAGGATAAAGAAAACAAAGAAGAAATGTTGTACATAAAGCTCAGTGAGAGAAACATAAATAAAATGGCTTGAGTGATTAAATAGTATAATTATGACTTGTGCATAAAGAAAATTGAATAAGAAGAGAAAGTGATATGGAAATTTAGTACGAGGGATTCAAAATAGCTGAGGTAATCTATTACTCTCTATTTGCATAAATTTTGGTATGGGAGGTGTTATGAGATTATGAAGAAACTTAGATAGGATGAAGAATTGATAATCAATTGCATTCTTAATTATTCATAATGGATTAATGAAGAATAATATTTGTATGGAGGTGTTGTGAAATTATAAAGAAACCTTGATAATATAAGGACGTGATAATATATTTCATTCTTAATTATTCATAATGGGTTAATGAAGAAAACTTGATGAGAAGAACAAGTGATAATTGATTTCATTCTTAGGGATTCATAATGGATCAATGGAAGACAAATTCAATATGTTACTCTCCATTTGCATTAATTTTGGTAGGGGGGGTGTTGTGAAATTAAAATTCATATGGATTCCAACTTACATCTCACAATAGTTGTTAATGAACATGGTTTGTAATTTGTGTTATTAAATAACTTTTGTATCTTATTACAAAAGCTTGAAATAGACAACCTTTAACTCATGGATTCTCCAGTCTCCTTTCGTTTCTCCCTCTATAATGAAATTGAGGAGAAGTGGAAAGATGCATGGAGAAGCATAACCCATGCATGTTTGATCCGAATTGGATCCTTGGAAAAATAAACACTCTTTGTAAACTTTGTAATAAGGATTTAATTATTTTTAGCAAAGTTGAGAAAATGTTCAAAATTCCCTTAGAAGTTGAAACAAGCTATTGTGATGGTTGTTATTCTAATGAATCCCAATAAAAGAAAATGTTGTGATGAAGAAGATAATATAATGTAACAAAGAGGAAGAAATGAATAATGTAAGTAAAAGAGATGAGAGATCAAAGAATGTAACGTACACAACCCCCCAACTAGGTCCCATCGTTGCTAAAACAACTTAGCCTGCTAAATACGAAATTAAAAATGCCCCATACATATAAAAGAAAACCAAGGGACAACAATCCCACAAAAATTATAGAAAATTAATATGTTGATTTAGTCATGTATCTAACAATATTTATAAAAACGTGAATGCATCCAAAAGGAACATACCAAACACACACAACATTCAGATATCCATTTAGATAGAAAAATAATCATAATAAAACAACAAAACACTCATATATTTATAAATCTTAACCAACTAGTTGTGTACGAAGGATGAACATCCCAGCCATATGTTTCACTATTTATTTTCTCTCAATAACAATCCTTCCCTGAGTTGAGGATATGAGTCCACAAGGAGATCTAACCCTCTTGGTTTTCCACTCTCTGCACATAGAAACCCCATAACCTAGGTTCCAAACTCTGACAACATTTCTAATCCACCAGCTCTCTTCCCCAAAACTTGCACAACCCAAGGAATGTGCCCCCTTCACTACTCTCAGTCCATTGAGATATATTATCTGTTTATCATGGATTCTAGTGCAATTGGTTGGAAAAGAATCTCTTAGATAGGGACTTCCAAGAACTCGCAGGTTCTCTAGGATTTCTCACAATAGCCTTCACAAGGATCTTGAGCCATTTACTTAAAATGAAACTCACTACAGTTATACAACGCATTTTACAGGCACACAAACCACATTTCTAGCATAAAACACAACCCAATAATGGTTTCCTTCAAGCACATCATGGCTGGTGCTCTTCCTAGAACTCAAATTCTCTCTTGCTGCCCAAAATATGCATGTAAAAATTGTCCCCTTTTCTTCATATGGATTTCCCTTCTTCTCCCTTGCTTGTTTGACTCTCAATATTCCCAAAGATGATTGTACTTCAACCCCATTCTCCCAATAACTATGGGATTTGAATTCTCACACCCACCCTCCTACATGAATTCAATTATTGGCTTTGGGAAAACTAAAAAATAGATAGAAGGTTATACACAAAGATAATGATTTAAGGAAAATGGTTTGGATTAATACCCATTAATATTCCCCCTTTGGACCCTTCTCTCTTATGGAATCATACCCCCCCCATTGTCTTCATCCCTATCGTATAGCAACCAACGATTATTATTTCATTAATCATTTCAATGTACCATTTACGTAGTTCATCCCTCAACCATTTTAATCAATGCATAATCTTTTCCCCAAACATATTGGCTCACCATCCTAAATGACATTTATACAATTACATTATCATTTGTAGGGACTAAAACTAGGGTGTTACAAGCAAGTAATATACTTGATGACAAGAGGAAAAGAAGACATTGAATCTATCTGATGATGAGTCGATATTTTTATTGATCCATGTCCATCTACAATTTCTTTACAAGTGATTAATAATACACTAATTTTTTTTATATCTCACCATTCTATAATCAATTTCTTTCTTATTAAAATTTCCTAGAACTTGGTTTTTCTATTTGGATTTCCAATGTAAAAGAAAAGATACATTGTCTCATGGTATTAATGGTTGTGTGTATTCAATGTAGTTTTCATTTTAATCTATTCTTACATTCTATGTAAACCATGAGAACCATAATAGATTTACATTGTAATCCTATCTTTGTTCACTAATTTAAATGAAACATTGAGTGTATTTTTGGTCCATTGTTTAATCACATTCTACAACTAATATTGTAATTGTTTCTTATTGGGTGTTCATTATATTTTGGTGGGCTTGTATGAGTACATAGTGTTTCAATTAGTTCCAATACCATGCACTACAACATGGTTGTATAGACCCATTATTCACTTATTTTATCACTAGAGTATAAATACAACACTGCCACATATCTTCCATTCAATGTGTGGAGAGAACTTGTAGCTTGAGAACAAAATTGGAGAGCATTTATTGAATAGAGGTATACAATGTTGGCTCCCAATGTTATAAATAAGTTGCAAGCATGCCACAAATTGATATTATGCATGTTCCTAGGATGATGCAATGTGAGACACCAAGAAGAATCGACATCGAAGCCAGCCAAAGGAATACCACATGTGCGAAACCAATTTTGTATTACATGCAAGGAATCAAGAAGAGACTATATGTACACCAAATATGAGTGTATATTTGGGAATATTTGCAAACGATTTTTATAAAAAAACAAATGATCATGTGCAAGTGTATGGATGAGCTGACAAGTTATGTTGGACATGGTGTTATGGTGTTGGAATTGATGTCAAAAGGGGCCAATATTAATGGCAGAAGTGTCCTCAAGAACACACTTTTATTAAATAGGAAAATAAATTACATAAGAAACTTTGCAAGAGTTTACATTTGAACAACACAATACTCTTGCAATCAGCTATATATAAGCTAAATTTCCTAACAAACTCTAGATATGGATCACTTATTAAATAAACAAGTGTCCATTTATAATAAATGCTATATTAACAATATTATAACAATACTCCTAATTTAGATCATAAGATACAACACCTTTCTAGAGTCATATCTTTTACAACAATATTGTATTTCTAAAAGTCTCCATTTATTAATCAAATATTCTAGATTATTAATTTAATATTCTAAATTAATAATTATTTTATTCTAACTTTATAAACTATGATATTTGTATTTTGGATTATCTAACATTCCCCCCTATGATCCAAAGATACATTACAACAGATACAAGGTTCATCCCTGAACTTAGTAAATTTTATTATGCCAAGAGGTTTCATGAAAATGTCAGAGATTTGATCTTCTGAAGGACAATAAATTGGCTTGATGACATCCTTTGCAATGAGTGATATGATATGATGATACTTGGTGTCCACGTGCTTTCTCTTTGAATGAAAAACTGGATTCTTGGCAAGCATAATGGTTGACTGGCTGTCGATGAATAATGATGTAGCTTCTGCTTGAGAAATGCCCAAGTCCTGTAAAATCCTGCGTAACCAAACAATTTCACATGTTGCTTCCCATGCTCAGATGTATTCTTCTTCTGCTGTAGAAGTAGCAATTGTAGCTTGTTTCTTACAATTCCAGGACACTGTTGTTGTACCCATGTTCATTAAATAGCCTGATGTAGATGCTCGATCATCAATTCTTCCAGCAAAGTCGGCATCTGAAAATCCACGAATTACAAAATTTTTAGTCTTTTTGTAAAGAAGACCAAAATCTTTTGTTCCTTGGATATATCGAAGAACTCTTTTGGCTGCATTCCAGTGGTTGTCCCGTGGTTGTTGCATAAAGCGGGAAATAATACTAACTGCATACGATAGATATGGGAAAGTGTTTGTCAAATAAATCAAGCTACCAATCAACTGTCTATAAATAGTGCTGTCTACGAATTCCCCCCCTTCAAATTTTGAAAGTTTCAAGTTTTGTTCCATAGGGGTAAGAGATGGTTTACAATCCTGCATGCCAAATCGCTGAAGAATTTCTACTGCATACTTACTTTGAGAAATGAAAATATGATGTGGACATTGGAATACTTCAACACCAAGATAGTAGTGAAGGAGTCCCAAATCTATCATCTTAAAACCTGCATGTAACTCCTTTTTCACCTGTTCAATATGATCATCATTGTTTCCTGTAATGAGAAAATCACCTACAAACATAATAAGAATCACCAGGTAAGGACCTTGTTGACGGATATACAAAGTATCATCAGATTCACTTCGTTGAAAACCAACCTTCCTAAGGTATTCATCCATTTTGGTATACCAAGCTCAGGGAGCTTGCTTTAACCCATATAAAGCCTTAATTAATTTGCAGACTTTATGTTCCTACC
>JASDQU010753419.1:46560-61453 GCA_032191745.1 Picea mariana | reverse complement strand
CATTTGGACTGTTGATATTTCCACACCCACGAAGTAGTGGAATAATGCGCAAGGTGGGACAGATCTGAGCCGTCAGATCTTGAGCAGATACCCATCATTCTTCATATCTGACAGAAGTTGCGTGAGGGTTAAGCTCGTGAATAGAAGGAAAAATCCCAAAAGGAGGGTTGGCTCATCGGAGTTTCACGTATCGGGAATATCCATGGGAAATTACCTGGAAATGATCTGGACCTTCCATTAGTGGAGACACGTGGTGGAGATCGAGGCATCGAGAGTCGAAATATCGACATTCCCATGGAAAGGAGATCGGGTAAGTCCATCTTGAAAACCCCGACACAAATCTAGGTTGCCCATATGAGAGAGGACGTGTGTCATGTGATTGTCCATTCTAGAGATCTAGGCACTAGACATTGGGATATCAACATTCGGGAAATTGGAGTTCCTGAGGTCGTGAAAGTCAGGACATCGGAAGTCTCGAAAATGTGAGGAGCGATCTGAACCATCCATTCACTTGGGACGTGTGTCAAAGATCTGAAGGGAGTCAGAGTTTGACATTTCGCGAGTCCTAGGGATGAGGCATCCAGGACATCAGAAGTTGCAAAATCCTGAGAGTTAACTAGGATCGTCCATCATAGGAGGACGCGCGACAACAATCGGAGCCATCGGGGAAAGTCCTAACAGGAAGTCATCTATCGACATTTGGGTCATCGAGATATCAGGAATCCCAGTGATAAGGTGTTTATGCAATTTGGAATCGCGAAGTCCGAAACCCTGATGAGGAGGAAAGTGCCATTGCGGTCTAGTTGTCAGCATAGTGGAGAATCAGGATTCGAGGGATCGACAATCCTGTGGGCAAATGCATTTCATCATTTGAAACCATGAAGCCCCGATGGGCGGTATGATTGTGGTCATATAGAGGGAGGTCCTGTGGACCAAAAGGTCTAGCCTAGGGGACTAGAGAAAACTAATGTCCTATCGGGATATCAAGGATTTCGAGAACAAAATGTTTATGCATTTCGACATTGCGATGTTCGAAGCCCCGATGGGAGACAAGGTTGTGGTCTGGTGGAATAGTGGTCACGTGGGCTAAAGGTCTAGCCCAGAGAGCTAATGGAAGTTGGAGCGTGTCGAGATTTGAAGGATCAGGAATCCCGTGGGCCAATGTATTGTGGAACTTAAAAGCTCGAAACCCTGAGGAGTAGTAAGACTGCGATCACAGGGATAACAATCGTATGGGCTAGGAGCCTAGCCAGGAGAGCTAGTGCATAAAGAGCACATCGGGATTCGAGGGATCGCAAATCCTCAGGACGAGTGTATTTCGACATTGAAAAGTCCAAAAACCTGATGAGGAGGTATGGTTGCGGTCATATAGGGGGAAGGTCATGTGGACCACGAGACTAGCACAGAGAGCTAATAGGAATTGGAGCACACCGGGATTTTGTAGTCCAAAACCTTGAAAGAAGGACAAGGTTGCGCTCTTATGAATTAATGATCACATGGACCAGAGCATAGCCAGGAGGGCTAACGTGTAAAGGGAGCGTATCTGTAAAATTTCCCATCGGAGATCGGGAGTTCGAGAGGACAGGAACTTTTGTCGTCAAGAATCACAAAACTCTGAAACCCAAAGCTATCATCGAGGAAATGTCACAGGCACGTGAAGAAGAGGTCGTGACAGGGAAAGAAAGACCTGTAGATTGGGATTGGCCTTTTGCTGCTGCGAGCTTCGAGGATTCTCATTGTTGAGAAATCAATGAAAAATTTGATTGTAGGTAGTGGGTGTGTTACAGTTCTAGTAGGAGCCTGAAGAGCCATTTAAGCTCAGGGAAAAGAATGATCCAGAGACCAGGAAGTCAGTGGACCCTACTGAGGTAGGGGGTCTACATCAAGTGGTATCAGAGCCAATGTTTTTTTTGTTTGTAGATCACAGAAAAAAGGAGGACTGTGAGGGGATATAGTCTGATACCATCAGGTGGTATCAGAGCCACTTTTTGTCTGTAGACTGCAGGTAGAGGGAGGCAGAGTAGATAAATAAAATACTATGATACACACCATCAAGTGGTATCAGAGCCGATATTTTTTTCTGTAGACTTCAGGCGAAGGAGACAACAGGTGAAGGATGAGATAGAGTAATGATGATCTTTGAATATTGTTGTAAGGTGTGCAACAAATGATAGACAACCAGGCGAGCTATAGGAGGACATGGAGATTCTATTAGACATAGAGTGATCCATACGCTTGCCAGGAGGGTAGGTGAAAGATGAAAATGGTTATTGAAGGCCATGATTGTGGTGGAAGAGGAGACCACCAGCAGATGAGTAAAGAATAGATTGACAAGGAACTCCCTGAGATAAGGGCGAGAATGGAACAACTGACATTGAAGATGTAGCAGGAGGCAAAATTACACTGGAGGTACAAATGGCCTCTGAACAGGAAAGCCAATGGCCTGTTCAAAATTTGTTGGCTAGGAAACAACAACAAGAGTTGAGGAAGTGGTTGAGGTATGCTAAAAGCCTCAATGACACAGAGATGGTTTGCATCTGTGAGCCAAAATTCGAAGAAACCCTCAGTGATGAGGAAGAGGGGTCAGTTTTAGATCTCATAAACTGCCAGGAGGGCAGGGATGAATTTTTGAATTGCCAGGTGGGAAATGAAATGAGATCATTGGAGGATCTCATAGACTGTGAGGAGGACAGCCATGGAAATTCATATTTCCAGGTGGGAAATGGTATGAGATTAACAAAGGATCTCATAAACTACCTGGTGGGCAGAAGTGGACTTTCAAGTTGCCAGGTGGGCAATGGAAAGAGATCAGTGGAAGGTCTCGTGTACTGCCAAGGGGGCAGTGGTGAAAGTTCAAATTTCCAAGTGGGCAATGAGATGAGATCAGATAATCTCATAGAGTGCCAGGTGGGCAGCAAAAAATTCCCAAACTTCTAGGTGGGCAAGGGGAAAGAGATGAGACTATCTAAAAGTCTCATGAACTCATAGGAGAGTTCAAATTAGCAAGGAGTGTTGATAGGAGAGAATCAGAAGATAATTCTGATCATTGAAGGAATAGAATTGTTCCAACCAAGCAGCCTAATTGAGGCCATAGCATTTGTTGCAGATGAAACAACAGTAGGAGGAAATCCAACATAAACTATCATGGAGGAAGAAATGGAGCAAACACTGACATTTTCCAAAGAAGCAGAAGATGGGCATTCAATAGAATGGCTCAAAATTTTCATCTAGGAAGATGGACAGGAAATCACTGTAGTACTGGAATCTACAGAAGAAGAAGAAGAAGAGGAAGCAGACAGCATGGATTTTGCTGACCTGTGTGAAGAATTGGAAGCCCTGGAAAGGAGGATGATGGTGCAAAGTTTTCACATCCAACAGGCTAAGTTGGAAGTAGGTAGTGGAACATACCAGCCTAGGGAGAAGCTGGAAGAAGTTGGAAGTATGCCAGGATGAGAAATGGCAGCAACAGAACTACCATAGAAATAAGTTGAGTAGCATTTTAGTGAGGAGACTACAGAGATGGAGTCTGTAGCAGAGTGGCCACTTAGTGCCACAAAGAGAGATAAAGATAGAAGGGGAGATTGAGTAGATCTGCCCATTGAGGAGACAGAAGTGCAACAGAGAAGATTGCATAAGGAGAGCCAGCCACTGGAGCAGCTGGATAGGGTGATTGAGAAGATCAGGAGGTTGATGTTGAGGTCAGCACATGAGGTAGTTAGTAGGATGAATTTGAACAACAAGGATCCTGAAAGAGAAGCAAGGAAGAAGAAGTAGCAGCAATAATAGCAGGATAGCTGGAGAGGAGAAGATGGACAGCTCCAAGGGAAAGTTTGGGATCCAGGTGGATTTCAACACTAGAGAATAGGAGCTCATGATCAAGAGATCAGGACTTTTCCAGCTGAGGAGTATGATGTAGGAGAATCGCTCCATGTCAGCAGTGTTCCAGCCAGCCATCACATCCATCACGCATTTAATGGAGAAAGGGAGAGGCGCAACCCTCTCAATCTTTTGAAATTCAAAATTTCAATAAATGTTGTAAGGCTTTTAATGCCAAACCATGCCTTTGTACAGGTAGTGGTTGAGGGTTCCTTTAATGGTTTCCTGCAGCAAGCCCAGGACATAGTCAGGACATCCATTTATCTAATGTAGTGATAGGAGCCGCTCTGTGATAGCGATAGCTCGGAGACAGTGGTTCAGGATAAGCTCATGGGAGCCCTCATTTTGTAAGGAAGAAATTAGAGTAGAGAGATAGGAGGAGAGACCAGAGTAGAGAGGTCAAGAGAGAGAGATGAGACTTGTTACAGTCCAGTCTTTGTAAACATTTGTATAGATATACAGATTAATAGAAAAGTAGTTTTTCCTGCATATTGTGTGTTTAGTGTTTTCATTTTTTTATGCATTTCATGTTTTGAATGCATAACTGTTGAAGTATTTCATAATTTTTCAATTTCTTCTTGTCTTGGAGTTTTTGAGTGAAAGGAGTGCACATAGTCCACAAGGTGTGCATTGACAGAGGTGAGACAACCTCAAGAAATCTCAAGAGGTATAGCGTTGAACCTTCATCAGTAGAGTGCAAGGAGTACACAAAAGGGAACTCTCTTTCAAGTTCAGCGAGAAGATAGAATAACTGAGGATTCTGGAGAACTCTGTCAGGAGGCCATTGAGTTGGTGCAAGTGTGCACAGAAGGAACTCTTTCGAGTTCTAAGAAAAGAGAAGTGTGAAAGAGAAGACATTCACAGGGTTGTTTAATACTCTGTAGGCTCTGTAAGGTGTGCATCAAGCAAGAGAACCCCAGGTGGGTGTAAGGAGTTTTCTTTTCAAGAAAACTTCTTGAATCTGAGTTATACAAGATTCTCGAGTGTAAGGTGTGCATAGGAGTAAATCTCTAGGAGGATGAAGATCAAAAGGGACAGTGCTTCTATAACGTAGACGAGACCCAAAGGAACTAGTCTCACAAGAGGAAGAGTCGAAGGTCGAGACCTTCGAGACCTAGAAAATATTCTAAGTCAAAAATCCAAGAAATCTCAGGAGGAGAGTGCGCAAGGAAGATAGATCTGAACTATTAGATCTAGCACCAATACCTGACAACCGTTGGATCAGGCGAAGGTGCACAGAGTTTAACCTCTGGGAGGTCATGCAGGAGAGCAGCTAAACAGATGGTGGAGACACTTTGTGGAAGAAGTGTCGAAGTTGCAAGAATCGTTGGATCTTGCAGAGCAGCGAGGAGATTAAGGCCGAGTGTCTTCCAACACTCTGCAATGTTGAATTTTTCTATTTCGAAGTTTGGGGATTGGATCAGCAAGGGATTTTGGGGTCCCTGCATCATGAACTCCTGGTTCACGAAATCCCAAATCCCAAAATCTCATGCTCGAATTTCACTATTTCGGAGTTCAAGGTTTGGAGTGGCAAGGGATTTTGGGGTCACTGCATCGCGAACTCCTGGTTCATGAAATCCAAAAATCTCACACTTAAATTTCACTATTTTAGAGTTCAGGGTTTGGAGTGGTAAGGGATTTTGGAGTCCCAGCATCATGAACTCCCGATTCATGAAATTGCACCAGTCATCAGATATGGAGCACGGTGGCCTGAGAGCCGCTAGATCAAGGATATGTGCACAGGGTTGAGTCCCTGGGAGGTGCACAGGAAAAAGTATTTGGGCCATCAGATCTAGCACCAAGGACAGATAGCCCTTGGATCTGAAAGGAGGTGCGAGGGGTTTAATCCTCATAACAAAAGAGGGAAGAGGACTCGTCAAGTCTCAAAATCATCAAGGCCATCCATTTTGGAGGATAGGTGTCAAATATCCAATCCCTTTTTAGTGTTTCAAACACCGAGAGTTCGAGGAGAAGGAGTCATGAGACAAGAAGTCCCAGTTCACAAAATTGTGAAAGCATCAGGACCATTCATCAAGGGGACACGTGGTCAGTGGTCAAGTTTTAGGGAAAACCTCGAAAGGTTCTCTCAAGGGGTAGTATTTTGACATTTTGGGACATGGGAGGTTGAAGGACCAAGAACCATCTGTAGTCGGAATTGTGAAATCATGAATTCTGAAATCCCAAAAAGTGGACCGTGGTCACAGGTACATTTATGCATTTTGGGACCCAGGAGTTGGAAGGACAAGGAGCCTGGGAGAGCTCGCATGCAGGAGTCCTAAAACCCTGAAACGCAAAAGGTGTGTTGGTTCAGAACAGAGAAGAGCATTGAAAGTTGAGTGCATGTATAGATTTTCTCAAGGCCTGTGCCAGAGGACAAAGGGACCTGTGGATTCATTTAAAGGGTTCTAGTAGGAGCCCAAAGAGCCATTTCCTCTCAGGGAAAAGAATGATCTAGAGACTGGGAGGTCAATGGACCCTACTGAGGTAGGGGGTCTACATCATAAAGCTGGATCCTTTGTTCTCAAGTGCCCTTGATTTATGTGTCCACAATCTGATCACTGGATGCATGTTGTATGTAGTACGGGTTGAGATTTGTTGGTGTCAATTGTTTTTCTATGTTTGAGGTGTCCAATAATGGTGGGAAATAAGGTCAAAGGAGGTCCACGTTGAACACTAGGTGCAGGCCAAGGAAAGGAGGAATGTTGAGCTCAAAAGAATTATCCCCCACAACCTTGGTAATGGTGTATGACCCATAACGGAGTGGGCGAAGCTTCCGATGGGGTCCTACAAGATGTTATTTCTACAAGTGAAACCAAACTTTGTCTCCCACCTGAAACTTATGTGGCACCTATTGCTGATCATGGCACTGCTTGTACTTGTCGTTGGACTTTTGTAGGATATCTTGAGCCTATTGGTAGATGTGTTGGGTCCTCTCAATGAACTGGGTGGCTTCGTCAGCCTCAGTTGGATCAAGAGAGGATTCGGTCGGGCTGACTGCAAGGGGAAATGAAACATCTATGGGACCCAAAGGTTGGAATCCCGACCCCAATTGAAAGGGGTTGTGGCCAGTTGAGCTATGCAGGGATTGGTTGTAGCTATGATGGACATAGGGAAGACTCTCATCTGATGTGAGAGGGTGCTTGGAATTATACATGTGCAAGATATGCATGATCATTTGATTTACAGCCTAGGTTTGACCATCGGTTTGGGGGTGGAAGGCCATGGATTTGGTGAGCTTGGTGTTCATTAGTGACCAGAGGGTCAACCAGAATGTGTTGAGAAATTGACTGTCCCAATATGAGACAATGGTTTGTTGGATTCCAAAATGTATCCAGACTCATTCAAAGAAGAGCTTGGTAGTGGCTTCTGTTGTGATGCTCTTCTTGTAGGAAACCATAATCGACATCTTAGAAAAGCGATCAACAACCACAAAAACATAGTCATTTCCCCGTTTGGTGGATGGGAAGCCCAACATGTAGTCCATTGAGATGGATTCCCATGGCCTGTCAGGAGTAGGAAGAGGGGTGTATAGGCCCTATTTCTTAGTGGTTGGTTTGGCAATAACTCAGACAGTGCAAGATCTAATATACTTGTTGACTTCTTATCGAAGTTTTGGCTAGTAGAAATGTTTTTGTAGCATCGCCACTATCTTTTTGATGACGAAGTGTCCTACCACCCGACTATAGTGGGCTTCCCATATCATATTTTATTTCTTGCTTGATGGAACACAAATATGGCCCAGATGACACAACAACCCATCTTGAAGATGGAAATTATCGACAACTGCCTTTCCAACCAACATTTGGTAGGTGATGGCAAAGTCCTGGTCTGTCCCATAAAGTTGGGGCCATCCAAAGGTCTCATGGCTGCAAGAGTCTAGCACTATGGTGAGTGCCATGACTAGTGGTCTGTTGAGTCAATCAACAACATAGTTGATGCTTCCTATTTTATACTTGATGTTGAGGTGGAATTGCTGCAAGTATGTGGACCACTTTTGATGGTGGTCATTCTACAATTTTCCTTGTGTTTGCATGAACTACAATGGCTTATGATCAGTGTGAATGACTGTCTCCCTCCCAAGAATGTAGTGTCTCCACTAGTGATAGGCTTTCACAATGGAGTACATTTATTTTTCATAATTAGGTTACTTACGGGCAACACTGATAGTGTCTCACTATGATAGGCCATGGGGTGGCCATGCTGCGTGAGAATGACACCCACAACATAGTCTGAAGCATCTATCTCAATCTCAAAGAGATGTTACAGGTCTGGTAGTGAAAGTACTGGGGCTGAGCACAAGAGCTGCCTCAAATCATCAAACGCTTGTTGTTGGGGCCAGCCCCACAAAAATTTTTCCTTACCACCACCCCTAGTTATTTGGCTGAGGGACCATGCAATATGGGAGAATCCCAACACAAACCTACAGTAGAAATTGGAAAGGCCCAAGAAGCTTCGAAGCTTAGTGAGTGTGGTTGGGGTTGACCAGTCACAGATGACATGGATCTTGGTAGGATCCATATGTACACCATGTTGAACAATTATGTAGCCTAGGTAATAGACCCTGTCCATGTCGAAGGAGAATTTTTCCAAGTTGGCATATAGCTTGTGCTGCGCAGGGTGTGCAGAACCTGTTGAATATGTTGCAAGTGTTCAACCCAAGTCTTGCTATAAATGAGAATGGCATCCAGATACACCACTACAAAAGTATTGGCGAATGGTCACAGGATATCATCCATCATCCTCATGAAAGTGGATGGAGAATTTTTCAGACCAAAGGGCATGACCAACCATTCAAAAATGCCTTCCTTTGACTTGAAGGCGGTCTTCCATACATTTGTCTGTTCTATCGGGACCTGGTGGTAGATAGACTTCAGATCAATCTTCTGAAGTATTTGTCCCCCATGAGTTGATCAAGGAGGTTGTCAATTCAGGGAATCGAGTATCGGTTTCTGACTGTGATTTTATTTTGAGCCCAGTAATGAATGTAGAGTCACTAGGTTCCATCTTTATTCTATACCAGGATGATTGGGCTCCCACAAGGTGATAAGTTGGGATTGATATGCCCCTTGTGGAGCAATTCTTGGATCTATCACTTGATATCATCATTCTCTAACAAAGAGCGGCGATAGACTAGCTCATTGGGTAGTGGTGCACCGAGGGTTAGATCGATGGGCTGCTTGACCTGACAGTGCATAGGTACCCCAGTAGGTGAGGAGAAGATATCCGAGTATTCTTCCATGACCTTATCTACTTGTTTCTGCTATGTGGAGAGGTCAGCCACCGAGACCTTGGATGTGGCTGTGATCTTTCTCTCATTCTGAGAGCGAATCATGAAGAAGAAAAAATTCCCCATTTGAGAGATGACCTTCTTTCATTGCTTAGCAGATATCAAGGAAATAGCATTAGGTGGCACAACCTCAGGTATCCTATATAATTTCCTATTCAAAGTAATAATAACACTACGAGGCCTAGACTTATATATAACATGATGTTTCCATAAATAAGGTTGGCCCAAAATAACATCACAAACTTCGAGAGGAGCAACATCACACAATAACTCGTCTTTGAATGGCTAGATGCGATACAATAGTCGACACTATTGGCTAACGTGGATATTGCTTCCTTGGTGGAGCCATCCAATGGTGTAGGATTGTGGGTGCGATGTTTTTGGCAGGGCTAGTCGCTTGACGACCTGTGCTAAGATGAGGTTCTTATGGCTACCACTATCAATGATGAAGTGCAGTGGGGTGCCTTTTACCCACATCTATGAATGTAAGAGGCGCTCTCCTTCTTTTGGCTCGTCTGGTTCACCCTGCTAGAGCTTGGTGGCAACAACAGTGGCACTGGGTTCCACATCAATGATCCATCTTCCCCTTTCTAGTTCTGACTCAAAGTCAGAACCCACATCTTATTCATAGGCTTTCACTTCAGCCACCAGCGACTGCTTTGAGCAAAGTCATTAGTGTTATGCCAAGGGATCTTATGGAAATCACACAACTTCATGGTATCTTTCTTTGTCTTTCCGATGTCCTTCTTTGCTTGTGGCTTGGATTGGTTGTCTTGATACTGTCCATATTTTCTTTTTCCTTTGTTCTGTGGGTTGGGTCTGCCCTTTCCTGGATTTTGTTCTGAGGGGTTTCCTGGCCCAAATTGTTGCGTCTTTTGTTTGAGCTTCTGCTCGATTTTGATGGCATATCGGTAGGCCACATCTAAGGATGAGATGTCCAGAAATTCCATTTCGGTTTGAATGTATCTATGAAAATCACCATGATACTTGAGCACCATATGTCACTCTGAATCTTTGATACCCATATTGGTGCATAAGGTATGGAAGATATTTGTGAAATTTTGCACTGCTTGGTCTCTTTCTTGCCGCAGTGTGGTCCATTTGGTATACAAGTAATCATAACTTCTGACAGGGTAGTATTTTTCCTTAATAGCATCCCTGAAGGATTCCTAAGTGGTTGTGACTATAAATAATGAGGGTTCCTCTATTTCCTTTCTCTCACAAAAATTTTGCAACCAATATTTGACACGGGGAAAGGATTTGAGGAGAGAAAAACTAATCTTTTCTCTATTTGAAAAGTTATGGACAGAAAAATACCCTTCTAGTAGATTCAACCACTTTTCTACAACATCTGCATCTATCTGACCTTCAAATATAGGAATATCAAAGTTTATTTGTACCTTGAAGGGGGCAGTGCCTCTGTTCGAAGAATATGCGTCGCCTGTTGGTAGTTGCCGAAGGATTTGCATGAAATTATCCATCATCTTGTTCGTCTGTTGCGTGAGGGCTTCCTCAATCAACAGTTTGAAAGGATCTCTTGTCCCATCATATTTATTTTCTCCTTCCATGATAGGTCACTTGGTTGTGCGATAGCTTTGGTTCTCAAGAGAAACAAGCTTGAGACCCAACTCTTTGTACTCTGACCTAGTTGCGGACATGCATTAAGACGACAAGTAGCAGACCGCTCTGATACTACTGATCTGGGTTTTATGAGCATAATGAAATGACTACAGATTATTACCAGATGCTTAACACATAATAACAGAGATACAGTAAAACTGGTTTTCTATTCAATAAGGAAATAAGATGAAACTGTAAAATGCAATGGAAAACAAGCTTGCTAGAATGGTGGCGGCTTATCTCTGAGAAGAGATGTGATGGTTGTGCTCATTCGCAAGAAGATCATTACAATGAGGCTCTCAAGGCCTTTTTACAATAAACAGGAGTTTCAAAAAACCTAACCCTAGGAGATGAAGTGTCAAAAGTCATGTGGGCCCCGTTTGGGTAAGTTAGTACATCAACTTCTTGGGGCCGTAACGTTTGCATACGATCTTCGTTTTAGGCATATGATAGCCCATTGGAAATATCTATCCGAGGACTACAACGATTGCACAAAATTTCATGATGAAATTTTTCGACTGCAACATACCCCAAAAAATGTCGGTTAGGACCTCAAAATGGCACCAGAACCAAAAAATGTTGTTGAGGGCCTCAGAACGAGTCCGGAAGTTCAGGACCTGAAAACTGCTAAAAATAGTAAATTATCAAAATTGCTAGAAAGTTGTTTTGAGTCAGCTGGAAAAGGTGTGTGGCCACTGATATCCACCTGGATCACTTTGTCTTATCAAACTCAATTTTTTCTCCGTAGGACTGAGGTGAGACACTAATAAATCCTTTTATATTTACATTTTCATCCTTTATGTAGGGCACATACCTCATAAACTCAAGAAATTTGTTGATATTCTCATCTATGGTGAGTTGTCCCATATTGAGTTAATAGAAATCCTTGATCTTCCCATCAAATTAATTTTCTGACAGGTACTTCTTCCTGAAGTATTTCTCAAATTATTTCCATGACAAGTCCTCATGGAATCCTTTCACATTCCTAAGGTCCTCCCACCAAATGGAAGCTTTCCCATTCAGGATGAAAATGGCTATCTGAACCTTTAAGTTTTTAGAGTAGCCATGTACTCTAAAGTAATTTTTCAAGATGAGTAGCCAAACTTCTTCTTCTTCCCCCTTCTTAATATCTCCACCGAAGGTGGGTGGTTTGGCATTCTTGAATTCTTCAGGGTCATGACTCTTGGAATGTTTCCTCTTCTTTCCTCTCATTTGAGAATGGGAAGGAGTTTTTCCATTAGAAGAATCCTTGGAGTGGTCAGTTTCCTCACCAGAGGAATATTCCATTAATGTCTCTTGGCTCCATGTTGGGCCTTCTTTGAGGTGCACCGCCTGGTGTGGCCACTTTTAGGACCATGCTTTTGTATCTCACATGGACTTAGGGTTTTCTTAGTATGATGCATGTCCACATGATTGGAAGTTCGACCATGTTGCAGTTTCTTTTGTAGATCTGATAGACTTTGCAATAGGGCTGGATTAATTTCTGTCTTGTTTTCCTACTCCTTGATCAGCCTTATAAATCTATAATTATTCCATGAGGATTCTTACATTTTAAGCCAAATTTGGAGGGTTTTCGACCACCCTCCTTTCATCATATTATTCCTCTCTATTGTGGGAGCTCTCCCCCAAATACTGATGTGTCACCATCATTTACATTGTAGTTCTCCTATTGGTCATTGATTTCTTGAGTGTTGATAAATATTTTTTTGTTACTTACTAATCTACCAATTCATGAACAACACATATCATTGTAAGGTAAATTCAGTTCTTTATTTGGAAACATTAGCAACCTACAATGTAGACTTCCAAAACATCTATCAACAATAGAAGGGGGTAAGGTAGGTTGTTACCCTATAAGTTCTCTAATAATATTTTTATGTGATTCATGCATGAGCCCAAGCAGTCCAAGTGTTGTTTAAATGCTCTAATACTAATTTGTAACACACCCAACCCCTAAATACCCTTTCTAGGGGTGGGGCATCAAATTTTCACTTTTCCCTAGTTCATTTTTGGTCCCCTACTTAAGAAAAACCCTCCCATTATTCTTCCCTGAAGTTTACATCTCTCACTAAGTGATTAAACTAGTCATAGGGGTCCTCCTCATGACCTCAGGCTGAAAAATGGGAGCTAAGAGTCTACTTAGCGAAGCTTTTAGCCATTCAAAAGTTCCAAGACTTCGGGAGTTCCGACGGTGTTTTCAAAATCCCATATCGCCAAACCATGGAGGAGATCAATGGTCCAAGTCCTCCACCAATATCCTACGGTTAAGGAGGGGGATTCACTGATTGACACATAACACACCTTTTTCCAAATCCCCGTAGTCCCAAAATATCACCACCTGGCCTTAGCCATTTGGAGATTGAAATTTGGCGTTGAAAATCCTATGTTTCGACATTTCGACAGTTGACAATCATCATTTCTATCTTGGCGTTCGACGATCGATGACCATCGTTGGACCTCCCTTTATCAACCTGTACTCAAACATCCCTAATTCATGCCATGTGTCTTGGGCCCTTTGACAATCGACGCTCGATGATTCTCGTTGAATCCTCCTTTATCATCCTATGTTTGAATCTTCCAAACTCCTGAAACTATCGAGGCTCATGGAGTCCTAGACACGTCACCTTCCATGTTGGCTAGGCGAGCACGAACCAATAGCTGACACATGGAAAGGGTCAAGGGGTGGCACATGTCCACCTTAGGGGGTGACACATTTCCTTCTTTAATCGATATAAGCGGTCTGTGAATCAACCAAAACTGGGTGAAATGTGGCATGCACAATTCATGTCCACATCACCTTGGATCACATCACCGAGAAACGTCATATTAAACAGATAACTTCTCAACCCTTCGATCTAGAGGTTAGTAGGATTCCACGTAGATCCTTGGGTGTAAGAATCTCATTACTTTGCGGCTCCGGGCTTCAGGGATTATTGAATCCTCTCGACCTAAATCCCCCCAAAAGATAAGTTCCTGAAATCTTGGACCTGGTGCCACGTGTTCTCTTCAACCAATGGTTGAGATTCACTTCGGCACTCATGACTGTTAGGACCACACTATGTACCTTTTTTCCTATACTTTTTTTGCCACTATTATACTCTTGATCACCCATATTTGACTCATACTATCACTTTAGCTGATTATTCCAAAGGTATACAACGTCCCTTCTCATTACTATACGTTTAATCTGTTTTGCATAATATTTTACATTAATTTTGGACTTAACCATTGATTAGACTGCAGATTAGCATTTGAGCCCCATTGCTGAAACACAAAACTGTCACACAAGTCCAAGGACGCTGTTGCTGAAACACAAGAGGCTATACAGTCCAAGGTCTCTGTTGATGAAACACGAGAGGCTATAAAAGTCCGAGGTTGCTGTTGCTGAAACACAGAACTATCATATAGTCCGGAGGCGCAGATGCTGAAACACAGAGCTGTTACATAGCCCAGAGCTGCAGATGCTGAAACACAGAGGAGACCACCAGAACTAACGATGCTGAAACATGAACCGTTACAGTCAGCGGTCAAAAAGCACCAAAGCCAACACAGTCAAGAGCGCAATTCACGTGGCTGAAATAGCCCGTGAATTGCGATGTTGAAACAGCATTGGCAACTACGAAAAGAAGTTGTTATTCAGTCATACCATCCAGCTCCTGTAATAGCATTTATGTTGCATAAGATTAGGACACCCTGTTCTGAATTAGAAAGAAGATCCGGCTAAAGATAGGACTCAGATATACACTATAATTTTTTATCAAATTGTATCTAAGGGTTTTTCTCTTTAAATAAGAGAAAAAATCACCATTCGAGGATCCAAGTTTTTAGGTATTGAACACTTCAGAGAGAGGGACGTGCTTCACTTTTTCAGATTGTACTATGATGTTTCAACAGATGAATAGAAAATCGATTTGATTATTCGTCTCTAAGCTTTCCCGTTTCAGGGGAATCTTGTGAGAAGGGAGGGCCCACCTTCATCACAAGATTCACCCGTTAGTTTTAGAAGTGTGTTGGTTCAGTTTCTGTTTATGTTTTGATTCATTTTCGTTTTTGTTGAAACACTGTTTTAATGAATTCCGCATTGCTGAAACACTACTGACTCTGTCTTAG